>JBCFYV010009447.1:4584-15325 GCA_039000515.1 Timema cristinae | reverse complement strand
GAATTCAAAAATTTGGGAAAAAGATGGTTTGAAAAATTCAAAAAATAAAAGTTTGAAATGCCACGAGAATCTATTTTAAAGTTGTGTTTATGAAGGCTGGCGTGACTATTTCATGCCAACTTTCCAATGCTAGAAAAATGGAGATGGAATAAACATGACATATTCAATGACGATATTGTCATCCTTCAAAGTTTGGCCCCCCAAGGACTCGCAGTTCGTGGGCACAATGATGAGGCCAGCAACCTTTATTAACCTTCTGAAGCTGTAATACGAAAACTGACCAATTTTGAAGAAAAGAGTATATCGGGATTCATTTAAATGGTGTTCTCATGAAAGTTGCGATGAGATGTTGGAGATTATGAGCCATCATGTGACATGTACTTTGACTGCTCACAACAGTAGGCACTAATGCAAAACACTACGCAATCATTTTGGACAAAACATCTGATATTTTGGTCCAGGAATGTTTTCATTTGCTTCAGAATTGTCAAGGAAAATCTTGAAATAGAAGAAATTTTCTGGGGTCCTAAAGACAAAGAATACATAGTCTGAGACGCTGTTACGTATAATCATGGATGTCCAGTGCAGATTCAATTTATCAGTCACTAACTGCAAAGGTCAATGTTTTGATGGTGCTCAGAACATGGTTGGAGATTTTAATGGGGTACAGATCAGATTGAAAAGGGAAGAACCAATGGCTTCATTCGTGCATTGCATGGCTCATCCTTTAAGTTTTACTGTGCAGGACATGATAAAGTATATCAACTCGTTGGACAGTTCTATATAAATCTCTTTCATCCGTCCTTTCAAATTATAATGAACTCGCAAGCTTCATGGATGAGCTAGCAGCCTACCATCAAGTTTTCAATGAAGTTGTTGATACAATTGTAGAGTGTATCAGCACTCGATTCAAGCCCAAGACTTCATGGTAAACACCAAACACTTTCTCGCTGGCATGTGTAACGAGTTTCAGGAATTTAGTAAACATTTTAAAGATAACATTGACGGTGAAAGAGTGGTTTCTACATAGAGATCTGTTTATTGGTATCTTGAAAACGAAGAAAGAAAGTGTTTACAGCGTGGCATCTGTGGTTGACTTTCTTAAGAAAAACCTGCAAATTAAGGAAATGCTTCCAGAGCTGGTAAAGTTCGTCTGATTCTCCTGACAGCAGAGAGATCATTTTCAAGCCTGGGAAGACTGAAAATACCCGAGATCAACAATAACCAGAAACGCTGACATCTTGCTGTTGATGTTCACCGAGAATAGACTCGCCTGAACCATCTTGCTGTTCTGAATGTTCACCGAGAATAGACAACTCCCTAAACATGGCCTCTAGCGCTAATTAATGTATATCTAGGGCAGAGATCCGTTAATTCAACCTTTGCTGTAAAAATGTGAGCTTAAGTTTATGAACTATGTCCTGTCACTGTTACCAAATAGTTAAAATAAGTAAACACATTTTTATTATTTACTGATTATTTATTTACAACTATGCTTCCACTCTCAGTATTCTTCAAAATCTAGTCATTTTTAGGCCCTTCTCCCCTTTTTTTTATAAACCTCAATTAACAATTTGAATTTTTCCCAATTTTGTTTTTCTGGAAACCAAAAATTTTCATTTTTTTTTAATTTTGGGACACCTCTGGTTACGAAAAAATGCTTTAAAACCCCCGATTGGAACAAAAAGTTGTGAGTGAACCCACTGTGATGGGCACTATTTTTGAAAAGAGGGCATGGAAAAGCGTGCAGCTGAGGGGTGTTGAGGAAAAGGTGGGTGCTTTAAAAGTTTTTCAGGTGGGGTTTTGGGCCTCTTTGTTCCCCAAAAAAGGGGAAAACTAGTTGAGGGGGGCTCCAAAAAATTTTGGGGGGGGGGGGGGGGGGGAATATGGGGTTTTTTGGTTTTCCCTTTTGATTTTAAGCCCAAATTTTACTGATCTAGTTTTGTTAAAAACCCCTCAAAACAATTTCCACTTTTAAAAAGAAGACAAAAAAGGGAATCCATGAGATATTTTTGGGCCAACTACTTGCAAAAAGTGTTAAAAAAAATGCCAAGGGGAAAACCCTAAGAGACTTTGGGAGGCATAAAAAAAAAGTATAAAAAGGAAATGCAAGGAATATTTAAAAAAAACCCTTCTATAGGGGGAAATAACAAAAAGTGTACATTTGGGCCTCTTCGGGGGGTGAGGATAAAAATTGGGGGTGAAAAAGTAATTCCCAAAGCCAAGAAAAATAAAATCAAAGCCATCTACAAGTGGGACGGGCTTCAACAAAAAGGCCCAAATTAACCAGGTAAAAAACCTTTGGGCTTGTTTATTCTTGTATGTGGGGCCTACTTGGGGAAAAATTTGTTTTTTTAGTCTCTTGTGATTTTTTTCAAAGTTTTTTTGTTTTTATTTTTTTGTTTAAAAATTTTTTATGCAAATTTGTTAAAGAAAGCCCAAAGGAAAAGTTTGTACTTAAGTTAGTCCTTTTTATTTTACGGGGCTGAATCTATTTTTCCAAATATCCCAAAAAACATCAAACCCCTAAATTGGGAGAAATTTTCCCAAGGATTCAGATGTAGTTGTAACGTTTTAAAGCCCATATGCGATCCCCCAACAGCCAACAAATTGGGAAAGGATATTTTTATTTTTAACAAAAACTCGATTTAAGCATGCTTCTCATGAAAAAATTTTTGAAAATTTGCAAAGCTAATTGAAAAACCCCGTTAAGAGCCAAACCCTCAGCATACCCTGGCTTGGGAAAAAAACTGTCTACAATGTGGAGGATCTGTTTTTTGGTTTGAATTTCAAGGACAAAACTGTATCAAAAGTCTTGTAAGGTTTTTCCCGAGATTAACTTCAGTATGGAGAGTCTCTCTTATGAAATAACTCAGGGCCCAAATTTTCCAAAACAAAAAAGTATTTGAGGGGGCGATTGGGAGTTTAAATCCATTTTAAAAAATTAAAGAAAATTTTATTTTGGGGAAAAAATAAACCGTTTTAACCCAAAATGTGCCAGTAGGGTGAATCAAAAAAGAAAAGGGTTGGGGGAAGGAGCCTTGGGGAAACCGGGTTTTGGGAACCCAAAAAAAAAAAGGGTTGGGTTGGTTTTTGGGACCAATAAAAAAATTTTTCCCAAAAAATGGGGGCTCTAAACGGATATCATCTTATTTTTTTCCCGGAAACTTTTGCAAGGATTCACTAAATTTTTGGGAAAAAAAACTGTAAAATATAAGGGGCATGTATGTTAGCCCGAAAGGTGGTCAGGCAATTTCATTTAAGTCTTATTAGGCTCTGTAAGTTAAAACTCTTATGGGTAAATTGACATTTTGATGGACTGGTTCACTCTAATGAGAGAAGGGGAAAAGGGGTTAGTTTGGGCTTAAAGACAAAATGCCTTTTAAAAAAATGGAGGGAAAATCTCTGTAGGCCTTAAGTTTTGTGAAATAGAATATATAGTTTACCTAGATTTTTAAAAAACATATAGGATAAAACACATATCCAAAAGGTTACATAAGGTTTTTTTTAAACATCATCATTCCAAACATCATCATCCACTTACAATTCCCCTATTTAAAAAATTATTTAATTATGTAGGGGCCCAAAACCTTTTACCCCTAGAACTAATATCCTCAAACCTCAATGGAGGTAGTTGGTACCCGGTGGAAAATATACAATAATCTTTTTTTTTTTACCTGAAGCCTCATTTATTTGTGTAAGCATACTTATGCCCGGGTTGTGTTTAATTAATTCATCACATCCCCAAAAATTTTTCTCCCCTAAGTAGGGTGCTGTATTACCTCTGTTTTCAATTACTTTTTTTTAAATCTTGTATTAAAATATAATTTAAAAAATTTTCCAAAATATAGGTGATTTGATTTGGGAAAAAAAATTTCCCAATGATTTTTTTTTTGGGATTATTTTTTTTTTTAAATTCCAAGAGACACGTTTCTGTGAGAATGACCCATCTGGGGCCCTTTATTTTCCTTTTACCTTTTTCCTGACTTGGATTAATGTGTAAAGGTTTTTGTATTTGTATTAAAAGGCCTACTGTTGTAGGCTATAGTTTAATAAAAAAAGGAAGTAAAGAGAATAAAAAAAATAGAAAAAATATAGTATAAAATTCAGTTGGGTTTTAATACGAAAGTATTTATATTTTTATGGGCTTAATATAATTTTTGTGTTCCATTAGAAATAATTGCAAATAAAGTAAACATTTTCACTTTTTAAAACTGTAGGCCTTTCTAAATTTTTTCTTACAAAGGGTAAGGGGCTTAAAACCCCAGGGATTTCTATGATGTTTTGTGGCATACTAATTTTTAAAAATATAGCCATTAAAATAATAGGCTAAAGTATTTTTAATTTACAGTATTTTTAATATTTACGGGCTTTCCGGTTCTGAGGGTTTACCTCAAAGATAAGTATTTAAATTTTTAAGTGCAAGTATTTATTTCCCGGGATGTGAAGAAAAACCTCTTATTATTCACTAAGGGTAAACCAAGTGTTTATTTTGGAAATTTTTGATTTCCTCTTTTTAAAATTCCCCTCACTATCTTAATGTAAGCTGTTTTAAAATTTGTTTATGAATAATGTTTTTTTCTGAAAAAATAAGGCAATAAAAAAAAATTATATTTTTTAAAAAAAGTGTAACCCATTATTTTTTAAAATTCACATTAAAACACTGGTGGGGTAATTTTATTTAAAATTTTTACAGTCTTAAATTAAATTATGTAGGATTAAAAAATCATTTAAAAAATGATTGAAAAGGCTAAATAACCTTAAAAAAAAAAAAATTTTGACAAGCGGGATTTTTTAAAACATAATTTTGGGGTTTATTTAAAGTTTGATTAGGGTTTTAACGACCCGTTTTAGTTAAATGGAAAGTTATTATTTTTAAAAAATTTAATACCTTACCCTCAAAAGTTCATAACAAAACAAATAATTATAATAATTGTTTCTAGTTTTTAAAAAAAATTAAATTTTTGGGAAAAACAAAGCTCATATATAAAGACGGAAGATTCATTACACTTCTTTATTTTTATGCTTCCAAAGACCCAAAAAGATTATGACATGGGACGATACGGGAACGGGTGGATTGGCAGGTTACTTTTTAAAGAGATATTTAGCTGATCCAAAATTTAAATTCTAGCTGGGGCCACTTTAGTTTTTGTTATTTAACCCAAATGAGAAAAATTAAATTTTTTACGGGAAACCTTGACAAAGAAAAAATAAAATTAAATGGGAAACCAAAATTTTATCCCTTAGCTCCATAAAAACATGTGTTCAAAGGGGAGTCTTCGATTAAATTTTATTTTATTATTTTTTAAAAATAAAGTCGTAAAAAGAAACCCAAAAAAACGATGAAAATACATAGAATTTTGTGAAGAAAAAACCCATATAATTTATAACACAGGGAATCCACAAAAGCTTTTTTCGGGGAAAAGGGCGCTAACATCTTTTTTTGAAAAAAAGGTCAATCAACCTTTAAACTCCAACCCTCCCCCCAAAACCCAACAAACCCCATACTCCAACGCTACACCCCCTTTTTCCCCCCACTACCCAGACAAAAAACCCTACCTTCTTTTGAAAAAAGCCAAGAGTTTTATTTTTGGAAAAAAGAAAAAGGTTTGAAATTTTTTTGGGAAAAAAAACCAATCAATTTAAAATTTTTTTTAAAAATTTACTTTTGGGGGGAAAATTTTTAAGGGGGCGAGGGTTTGCATTTAAAAATTCAAATAAAAGGATATTTACTTGTTTTTTGTGTTGTTTTGTAGAAATTTTTTCCCGGGCTTTTCATTGGCAAAAAAACAACATTCAGCTTGAGAGGGGAAAATTTTTTTAAAGGGAATCGAAAATCCTTTTAAAAAGAATTGCCTTCTTTATTTTTAAAAATTAAAAATTAAAAATATTTTTATGTAATCAAATGTTTTTCCACGAAAATTTACGTTTCCTAGATCAAACCGTAAGTTACGTTAAACCGCGGTTTAATCCAAAAATATTAGGGAAACGTTCGTATTAGTGTGACATACTTTAATCACGGAAAAAATTTTAAATTGATAAATTTTTAAAATACAGTAAGACACTCCCAAAAACAGTGGGGTATTCCCCTGCTAGCCCTTTGGCCCCGCATACCTATAATTAAAATGGTTTTTTTTGTTTAATTCAATGTGTTTTGTGCAAAATGTGTAAAATATTTAAAGTTTAAATTTTTTAAATTAAATAGGGGCATGTAATAAATTTTATTAATTTTAAGATTAAAAATTGGTTCATATTCCCCAAAAAACGTGTTTTAAGAAAAATTCTTTTTCCCAAAAAGGGTTTCTCCCTTAGCACAATAGGAAACCCGGGGGCTTGCTGCTTGAAAACCGCAAGGCAAGCTAGGGAGGCTCTAAATGACCTTGCCCATTTTTAAGAAGCTTTAAAAAACATTCCCCTTTTCCCCTCGGTTTTTAAGTAATTGGCCAATGAGCTTTGGGGTTTTTACAATCCCAGGTCATTCTGTTTCCCGTGAAGCAAGCTAAAAACATTGGGTTTCCCAAATATTGAAAAAAGATTCAAGGGCACAATGTTTATTTACTAAATATTTTAGTATAGTTTAAGTAAAAAAAGACATAAAATTTTAAAAAATTTAAATTTTAAAAATTAAATAGTTAAGTATACTTAAAAGGCTTTAAATTATACACTAATTATATATATTGATTTATTTTTAGGTATTTCTAGTCACTTTTATTATCATGTTTTTTGGCAAACACATTTAAAAACTCTTTAAAATTTTGAAAAATTTTCAGCACTGATAAAATGAGGAAGAGGGGGGAAAGGGGGGGTGACCAAAAGGAATTTTTTTTAAACCGTAGTTGGGGGTAATTCTTGTTTTTCTTTAAGTAGAAAGGATCGTGGAGTTTTTTAATAGTGTTTTTTTTAGTTTTTGGTTTTTACATTAACCCACTTAAAATTTGCATTTGGGGATTTTATAATAATTATACATTTAAAGAATTCCCCCAAAATCAGGAGTGTGATTTCACCCTTTCAAAAATGATTTAGGGAAAGGGAAAAATTTTAAAATAAAATAGATTTTATTTTTAATTTGGGTTTTTTTTAACCTTTTTAATTTGCAGGGGGTGTTTTTTAGATTTTAAAAATTTGGTCAAATTTTGGACTGAACTGAAATAGATAGTCATAGGGGAGGAAGTGATGGACAAAAAATGTTTCCGTTTAAGAAATTTATCTTTTGGCTTTTGGGGTTTAAAACGTGGGGCGAGGTTTTGTTTTTTCATGTTCAAAAAACTAAATATGTGTAAAAACACAACCCGTTTGGGCGACGAGGTGATTGGAAAACGTAACCCAAGATATAGGTTAAGGGCCACCCCAAGTGGGGGGTTTAAAAATGGCAAGGTTTTTTATCAAGTTTCGTGGAAATTCGATACTTAAAACCCAAAACCCCCACACGTGGATGAACAAAGCCCAAAGGGGGTTGGAAAAAACTTTTTCCCTTGCAAAAAGATTAATCGACGATAAGAAGAAACAGTCTAAATTGTTTTTTTTGTGATAGGGGATAAAAAAATTTGATCGCCCCATTCCCGCTTAGTTCGCCAAAAGGGTCCCGAAATTTTAAAAAAATTTTGGGGATTTAAAATTAAATGTTTTAAAACGGGCCCTTTTGGGGGCCAAAGCACAATTAAAAATTATACAAACTTTCAATTTCAGCAAAAGGGATCAGTGACCCGACGAGTCCATTGTGGAATATGTTGCCGTTTTGAGAAAGATGGCCAACCGTTGTAACTTTGTGACATTAACAAATCGGATGCTGAGGGATCGTTTAGTGCAGGGTATCGCGGATGAGACAGTGCAGCGCGAAATGCTTTCTAAAAATGAAATGAATTTAGATGAGGTAATTTCAATGACAGTGAGTAGCGAAGCAGTGGCACAACATCAACGTGTGATGCGGCCAACCTCCGCAACACCGTGGGTACCAAAACCAAGAAGCAGGCCCAATGGAAGTACACTGACTTATCTAAAAACCACCAATCTCAACAAGAGGTGCCCAAAAATCAACAAAGACTTCCTCCAAGTGAACAAAAGGATCAACAGTGTTAACGTTGTGACAAAGAGCATCTAACCTCTGAATGTACATGGGCAAATGCGATATGTCGTTTTTGTAAGAAGTTGGGTCACATAGAAAGGGTATGTAGGTCGAAGGACAAAAATGATGTCAAACGAAAGAGTGCAACACCCACAAAAAAAACATTTAGCAGCCATGGAACCTGCAAGATCAGAGTTAGATATGGCATATCAGCTGTTTTCTATGGGATCTTAAACTACAGAACAACCCAGCCTTCCACATAAATGTGATGTTAAATGGAACTAAACATCACATGGAGATCGATTCAGGAGCAGCCCTGACAGTTATCAGCTCGGTAACCTATGAAAAAATTTGGACCTCTAAACCAAAACTTATGAGTTCCGATATTCAGCTTTGCATCTGGGGAACTAAAAAGCCTCTTTGTTTCCTGGGTAGATGTAATGTGGAGGCCACATATAATGGTCGGTCTGCTATTCTGCCCGTAAAAGTAGTGGAAGGAAATGGTCCAAGCCTCCTCGGGAGAAATTGGTTCAAAGAGTTGGGAATTAAAGTGCAAGGAATTCACCATATCACTAATAGTAAATTCATGGAGACAGTACAGAAATTCTCAGCTTTTGAAGATCACAAACTAGGAGAATATTTGTGGACCACCAGTTTATTAAAAGTGGACCCCTCAGTGCAACCCCAGTATCTACGGAGCCGTCCAATACCACTGTCACTGGCAGAAGATGTCAATCGAGAGATTACGAGGCTAGTTGAGAAAGGGATATACAAACATGTATCAGTTTTTAAGTGGGCTACACCCCTAGTGATTGTACTAAGGTGGGATGGATCCCTGCGATTGTGCGGGGACTACCGGAGCACAGTTAATAAAGCGCTATGTCCTGACAAATACCCTTTACCAACTGCAACTGAAGCTTTTGCATGCCCAACAGGTGGAACCATATTTTATAATCTTGACCTTGCACATGCTTATGCCCAAGTTAAAGTGGACGAAGAATCGTCTAAAATATTGACGGTTAATATGCCAAAAGGCTTGATGTGGGTGACAAGAATGCCTTTTGGGAATTAGTGCAGCAACTGGAATATTTCAAAGGTTAAATTTAAGGTATATTAGCAGGTATACCATGCACAGAGGTACTCCTGGATGACATAATTATACCGGGCAAGGATAGAGAACAACATATTTCTAAAGTACAGGAAGTACTACAAAGATTGAGTGATGCAGGGTTGCGGTTAAGGAAGGAGAAGTGCAGGTTTGGAGTTCCAGCAATGTCATTTTTAAATTTTCAGGTAGACACCCAAGGCATTCACCTCCTACAAGATAAGGTTGAAGCCATACACAAAGCTCCAGACCTAAGAATAAAAGAGATCTTCAGGCTTTCTTAGGACTTCTTAATTTTTAAGAGAGATTCTTGATGGGCAAAGCTATCGTTTTGGAACCCCTATACCGTCTTCTAGATAAAGGAGCACCATGGCAGTGGACTCAAAACCACGAGAGTGCATTCAATAAGGCAAAAGCCATTTTAACATCAGACTTAGTTCTGATGCATTATGATAGAAGTTGATCTTTGATACTATCTTGTGATGCATCTCCTTACGGGGTTGGAGCAGTCCTCTCCCATATTATGGACAATGGAATGGAAGCTCCGGTAGCGTTTGGATCAAGAACACTGTCACGAGCTGAGCGTAACTATGCTCAAATCGATAAGGAAGCTTTGGCGGTTATATTTGGTGTCAACAAGTTCCAGCAATTTCTCTTGGGCCAATCTTTCACAATAGCCACAGATCACAAGCCACTTCTAGGATTATTTCATCCTACCACCAGACGCCAAGTGTTATGGCACCGGATGTTACGGTGGAGCTTAATGATAGGAGGTTATGCTTATAACATTATTTATAGACCAGCGAAACACCATGTAAATGCAGATGGGCTTAGCAGACTTCCCTTGAACCCCTCAGAAAATGTGAATATAGAACCCAAGAGCATTTTTATGCTAGACATGGAAGACCACCTATCTCAGTGATTGAAATTTCCAGGGAAACAATAAAAGATCCTGTGCTGTGTAAGGTTAAAGAGTGGGTTTTACAGGGTTGGCCCGAAGAAGAGGTGGAAGAGGATTTCAAGCCCTACAGCGCACGATGCTCGGAAATATCTTTGTCACAAGATTGCTTACTCTGGGGTAGTAGAGTGATATTGCCAAATAAACTTCGCAAAAGGTTTTCCTCATGCTTCATGCTACACATCAAGGTGTGGTGCAATCAAAAGCAGTAGCTCGCACCTATACATGGTGGCCTAAGATTGACGCAACCATAGAGGAAGTAGTGGGGAACTTGCCAAGCCTGTCAAGAAAGCCGGAGCAATCCATCACAGGCCCCAGTTCAGTCATGGATAGCACCAACAAGCCCGTGGATTCATTTTCACATTGACATGGCAGGGCCGATACAAGGACAAATTGTTTTAATACTTGTGGATGCGCATTATAATGGCTGAGGCCAGACAGATGAAGTCTACAGCATCAACGTGCATAATAATGTAACTAAGAGACTTTTTGCTACATATGGGCTTCCAACAGTCCCAGTGAGTGACAATGGCCGTAATGTTGTGTCTGAGGAGTTCAAAACAGTTTCTTAGGCTCAAAGGATTAAGCATTTAACAACAGCACCATATATCCTGCA
>JBCFYV010009426.1:0-37498 GCA_039000515.1 Timema cristinae | reverse complement strand
TTTATCTGATTGCCAAAAAAACCCCTTCCTTCACCTCTGACAAGACGTGTATAATCACAACTTGTGAATGTGTGGAATGCCAGGTCTCCACCATGGTTCGGATCCCACGTAAGACTGTAGGTCCTCTATTTCATCTCACAATCACACTACCATTACACATTAGCGTAAGTGTGTACAACCCGAACGGGTAATAGGACGGAGTGATAAATAATAATAATAATCCGAACACACAGAAAAAAGTTTTTAATTTTATTTCTTCCGACCCAATTTTTAATTAATTATAATACCTCAAATCCAAATTTTAAAATTCCAGCTTCAAGGTGCTAATCTTCGTGCACAGGGGCTACTAATTTTAAAATTTCAGATCTCCGCGTGCAGTAGATATCCCGCAATTTTCATGACAGACAATCAAATTCCTCATTTGATTAATATATACTTAATATATGATTGGCAGTCTCAATCAGTCCGTATCGACTAGTCCTTAGAAAGTTAAAGTAAAGTTAACTTCCACAAAGTGGTAAGGACTAAGAACGTAAGGATCAGGAATCTGTAGACTGTGCAATCTATTATATCTCTTACGAACCACCACGCACCATACAGATAAAGAAGTGTGTAGAGGGGGCTATGGTACCCGATCGGGATATCCACATTTTTTATACTGGCATGAGGCTTTTAAAATTTATAAGAATTATACCGTATTTGCGTGAAGAGAAAGGGGGGTAAATATTTGGAAATAAACACAACCTAAACATATGTCGGAATTCAAACTTATTCTCTTCGTAACCGGCTAAACCAGAGAAGACGCCTTTGTCCGCACGCACACTGGTACGGCCTGCGTAATAATTAATATCTTCAAACCTACAACAGTGGGCACGTGGATGGAACGTCAAGCTCGTCTAGTTTGACTTATAGGTAGCGAGAACGTCGAGATTCGATTCCGGTGTGGTCTAATAAAGGTATTTTTTACCTAAATGTTTTATCACTCTAACTTCACGCAACATCGGATACATTTCCTTTAAATTTCACCTTCCTCATATATTTCCAATTCGTATGGATAAATTTGGATAAACCAACCGGATCGTAAAATAATAACTAATATTCTTCAAAATGTAACGTTTTATTGATACCTTATCCTTCCATCTTACCTTGAATGTATGGGTTGGAATGATGGCTGTACAAACTCAATGTGTCTGGGCTCTTGTTGTGAAGAATAGATTTTCGACGGCCCTCAATATCGGTGGCTGCAATCAATGGAACATTAACAGGTACATCAACAGCTGTTCTTATCGAATCTTCTAATGTGCCAGGCTCACTTTTTAAATTTGAGGTGAAGTCGAAACGAGGCTTGAAATATGCGATTAAAAGTTAAATTGAGTTTAAGTTTTAGTTTAAGATGAAGTTTTTGGTTGTTGTCACATAATATTATTTTTAAATTTTTAAATTACCCATTAAAAGTATCTTGGTAAAAAGAACGTTTAACGAGAAAATCAAATCAAATTACACTACTATATTATTTAATGTTGACATAGGGCCATCTGAATTTATCCATGTTTACTTTATAAATAGGCCTATATATATAATTTAATAAATAAGTTGTATTAAAGTATTGTTCAGAAAATATCATATGTTAAAATATGTCATATTTAGTGAGACATTTCAAATTTGTTCATAATCTATGGAAATTTTCTTCTTCCTTCGAAAGATTTCGAAGATTCAAAGTGTGAGTGCCAAAGGCGAAACAAAGGAGATGCTACCTTTGACTTCAATTTCAATATTTACAAGCTTCGCACACCCTTGAATTATAGTCCAACGTTCCTTTTAAACTTACAGAGTAGGTTGTAACTGGTGTTGTAACTCGATAACTCCCTCTCAACTTACAGAGTACGTTGTGATTGGTGTTGAGACTCATGTCGTCCTGGTTGTTCTTGCGTCGGCCGTCAGGGGTCGTAATCTCGGTGAGTATGGTCGGGTGGAGGAGGACGGACTTGCGTCGAATGCTGCTGTCGTTAGCGAACTCTGTGGCGACGCTGATCCTTCTCCTAGGCTCGGTAGCTTGTGGTGACAGCCGCCCTTCATACACTGGTTCCGAGGCTATGCTCACACGCCGGCGAGGGATTTGGGGCTCTTGGAGGTGATCTTCGCTAGCCATGTCTGCAAACACAAGTCATGGAACAACTTATTTATTTATTTAGCACCACGTCTTACTACCCATTCGTTTTATACGCCTAAGTACGAATTACTCAAATGGATTAAGAATTGGTAAGGTTGAACTTAGAAGAAGTGAACCCACATTTGCGTGGAGGGAGAGTGGAAAACCATTTAGGAAACCCCCCCCCCCCCAGTTCCCCCGACTGAGATTTAAACTTCTATCTCCCCGTCCTCAGCAGTCAAGCTCAACAAGAAACTAGCGCGTTAGCCAACTACGCCACCGAGGCGGGTATGGAACAAATTACTGTTCATTAAGGTTCTACGTATCCCTGGGTGCAGGCCCGGATTTGAGGAAGGGTGACATGGTCTAACAGGGCCCAGGGCCTCCACAAACTGTTGTATTAAAAACAATACAGTCAACTCTCGATTCTACGACCTTTCACGGTTCCCTGGAAAAGGGTCGTTATTTCGCCGGGGCCGTTATTGGAATTTTAATAGATTTTGTTCCACCTCTGACCTTCATACGAAAAAATGCATTTTTTAGACAACAAATAGCGTGGGTCATCAAAAATCGTTCACAAAATCAAACCAAAAACGTAACCAAATCAAAATAACAATGTTAAACAATAACATGGGTCGTCAAAAATTGTTCACAAAATCAAACCAAAATAGTAACCAAATCGAGAATCGAAATAACAATGGCAAAAGCAAGCCTGGTGCGTGATGTAGTGGCAGTCGCGCGCGGGGAAACATTGTCTTGCTTGTGGGAGGGGGTGGACAGAGTCAAGTGCTATTGGCTGGCATTGATGAGGTGGTGTCTATTTTTATACCTGACCCACCCCAGTTACTAGTAATAAAGCGCGCACAAAGATAATTGCAACACAGTGACCTAAATAAATGCAACAAACACATTTTACAGCCGATTTCCTTAAACTTTTCAACCTTTTTTCCCACATTTTTTACGGTTCCCCAAAAAAGAGTCGTTACTTCGAGAGGGACGCTATTACCGGGGCCGTAGAATCGAGAGTTGACTGTAGCTTTCTTTGGGCTATTACAGTATTATTATTAGCACCGCTTCTTACTACCCGTTCGGGTTGTACACACTTACACTAATTTGTAATGGTAGGGTGATTATGAGATGAAATGGAGGACCTACAGTTTAACGTGGAATCCAAACCACGGGTGAGGCTTGGCACTACACACATTCACAAGTTGTGATTAATACACCTCTCGTCAGAGATGAAGGAAGGGTTTGGCAATCAGATAAATCTATGCCAGGACCGAGGATTGAACCCCGGATCCTCAACACAAAAGTCCGACACCTTCCTCTCAGACCACCAGGTCACCCCTATTACAGTCGTAGTAGATCTTTAAAAAATTATTATAGTTTACTTATTTTTAGCATACCATCTTACTACCCATCCGGTTAATATATTTATATACTAATTACGCTTATTGTTTTGGGGATTATGAAGGTTATATAATAGGAAGTGTACCAGAATTTGCATGGGGAAAGAAATAGAGTGGATAGCAATTTTGTAAAAAAAACATCAGTACACCCAACCGAGATTCAAACCTCGTCATAGGCGGTCTAGTTTACCGAGAGTAGCGTGTTAGACCACACGGCCACCGATGCGGGTATTGTATAGCTCACTGCATCAATTTTTATTTATTTCTGACTAAATATTACTTACTTACACATGACAAGTGCGTTAAACAAATATTTGTGAGTGTGATTTTCTAAACACACCACCCCTAAATCTTATCTCTTCTAGTAGCTACATATGGAACTATAAAATAACTAATTTATTATTATGACAATATATTGTTATCTTAATAATAGCTTCAGCATTGATCTTGGATTTCAAAAGTTCAATATTTAACAATATAATAGTTATTTAAAAAAAATTATGTTGATCATGGGGTTTAAAAGTTTTGTTTTTATCCCTCAAATTTCTTTTAGCTTCTTTTTTATCTTCTCCAAATTCCTAAGGCCACAACTACTGACCCTTCGCCGAAAATTGGTTGAAAAACGCTCTACCTACATTTGCGTGAAAGAGCGACGGTTTAAAATAATTTGATAAAAAACCACCCTTAGTACGTGTGGATGCGAGTTGAATCCCGACGTCCCCATCCCCAGTAAACTAGAAAAGATTTTACTATTATCGGAGGTATTTAATGTGCACTTTCTGAGCCGACTGATTATATCAGGAATAATTATAGACTAACTAACTTAAATCTAGCACAGACACAATACTTTCGGCCATTAATTATTCTCTGTGAAAGGGGAAACCCTAATTTAATCAACGAAACATTTTTCGTTCCTCCCAAGAATCAAACCTGGGAGCCTTAACCTAGCAGACATGCACACTACCAACTGAGTTAAGGTGTCTGAAGACCAGACAAGACGAGCTTGACATCTAGTCCACTTATCCACCGATGCAGCTTATCATTAAATTTGTTGTTTTGTATGAAGTACAACATATAATATTTTCACGAGTGACATCAAGACTCATTTATCCTAACACAAGGGTTATTACATAATATATGAGGTAACGATTAGGATGGCAGTTCAGAGGAAACTTGCCCTCTTTATTAAGGAGAGGGGATCTAAAAACCACATTGATAAATCCCTTGCTACCAACTTCGGTGACCGCATGGTATAAGGCGTCACTCTTTCAATGGACTGGACTGCCAATGATGGAGAGATCGAAGTTCAACCCCAGTTGGGTGTTCTGAGGTTTTTTTTTACTAAATGGTTTACCACTCTCCCTCCACACCAATGTGTTTACACTTCCTTTAAATTCTACCTTCCTCATCCCAACTCCATTAAAGTAATTAGCATATATGCATATAACCTGAACAGGTAGGATTGATAAAAAAACTGTGAAAAACATCAGTAGGTCTACACTCGACCGAGATTCAAACCTTGACCTGAACTTCAGCGACCATCCAGTCTAATTCAAGCCTGACGTCATAAATCGAAAAACTAACTGTTGTTTTCTTCCCTTTATTGGAAACGTGTTCTTATGTAGAACTGTCGCGTTTTTATCAGGCGTGTCCCGCGTAGTCACAAACTTGGCGTGTCCGCACGTAGTGACTATAAATAAAACGCAACTAGCCTGTTAACAGCGCCTTTCGTCTACCTCAGTGGTCCTGGTGTAAAGTTCTTGCCTCAGGACTCGATGTTTGTGGGTTCAAACCCCAACTGGGGTCAACATATTTTTCTTGAGTGATGAAAATCTGTAGTACAGCTTCCTTCGGAGTGAAAATAAAGCCATCGGTTCCACGTTGATAGTGACGAGTAAAAGAAACACAGGAAATTATGTGAAAATACCTTTCCCAACAAAATTGGTTTGTCCTATTGTGCTGACATAATCAGTAGATTCAGATACCTCAAACTCAAATAAATAAAAACAATACCTCTCCAGTTGACGAAGTTCAGCTAATGTGATTGATGTAGTGTTATCTATAATGATGCGATCCATGAACCACGTTCACACAGGTTATTATCCGAATGCCTCATTGGTTAACTTGGGTGGTTTTGAGGTAATCTGTCTGTCCCACGACTCAGCGTTCACGGTTTCAAACCAGACCCGAGTCCAATGGATTATTATCAAATGATAAACACCGTAGTACAACTTCCTTTAAAGGGGAAGGAAGGTAAAGCCGTTGGTTCCATGTCGATAGAGGCATGTTAAAGATTCTGGGAGAGTATATGAGATCTCTTTCCTGCAAAATTTGTAAGCTATTTTTTGCTTGCTCATAAACGTTCAGCGTGTGAGGCCATGGGAAATCAGCCGCGGCCTTCCCACACCAAATATCACCGCTGAGGAAACTGCAGGCTTTACGGAGAAAAGCTTTTTGTTCACGCGCTCTCTCTCTCTCTCTCTCAGTTGACTGTTGCCAAATCGCCTCTCTTTCAGTTATGTGGTAAAGTGGTGTGCTGGGGTAATAAGGAGCTACTGGTAATACCGACGAACCGGAGTTGCAAAGTTTGTCTTATTTTAACGTGTTTGATCTTCCCTTAAATATAAGACAATGACAACAGTGCCCTCAAACATGATATTCATTGTGGTACATGTTCAATATGGAGAGGTTGGGAGTCACTAGCCGGTCGAATGGACGAGTGCGCTCTCTGCTGCGGATAGATGAGGAGGTACATCAGGACAAGTCTTCGTGTTGCAAACTCTCATAATGTCTCATTGGGAATAGCTCATAATCACGTTGGATATTTAGAAAAATAAAATATTAATGTTTCATTTTGAGAATTATCTGAGACCTAAGCTCAGTCGGTAGCGTGTCTGTCTACTGAGCTATGGGTCCCGGGTTCGATTCATGGCATGGCCGAAATATTTATCATAATGTAAACTTAAGGTTTACCCTTCACAATGATGAATTGACTGCCGGAGGGGAGTGGTGGCGGGGGGTTGGATTCCATGTATGTTCTAGATGTAGGTTCTTGAGTTATTATTATTATTATTATTTAGCACCTCGTCTTACTACCCGTTCGGGTTATACGCTTTAAGTACTAATTACGCTAATGGATTAGGAAGTGGGAAGGTTGAATTAGAGGAAGTGAACCCGCATTTGCGTGTAGGGAGAGCGGAAAACCATTTAGGAAAAACCACCCCCAGTTCCCCCAACCGAGATTCGAACCTCGATCTTCCAATCCTCAGCAGTCGAGCTCAACACGACAAGAGCGTTAGCCAACTACGCCACCGAGGCGGGTTTGAGTTAATAAGTCGTGTGCTGATATAATCAGGCGGTTCATAAATTGCACGTTAAATATCTCAATCACAAAAAAGGAGGCTATTAGTAAGAGAGAAAATTCAAACATAAATGTTGTATATTGTTGCCAGGGTATGTTAAGCTTGTGTAAATTGTACCTGTGATATATTCTCAAATCGATTCCCATTTGACCAAATACACATAGAACCTGCTCAATATATCTCCTATGGGGATATAGTTTCGTCAATATCTGACTAATGAGGGATTTACCTAGTGATGATTCCTAAACCTTTTTTTTATTAGCACTGCATCTGACTACTAGTTTGAGCTATATGCCTATGTACGATTTATATTCATGAGTTAGGGACGAGTAAGGTTGCATTTAGAGTAATAGCGATATTGGTTCGTATATAAAACCTTACCCGGTAAATGAGTCAGAATCAAGCACATTAACCGTGAGGCTATCACTGGTAGTCATTTATTTACTCTCAAAATTTGTTATATGTAAATGGTACGATGAATTGAATTATTAAAAACTAATTTGATTGATTAATAGGAATAGGTTTTTAGTAAAGCTTTCATATAATATTTAATTAATAAATATACAATAAATGTTTTAAAATTGAAATAAATACGTAAGCTATTTTATTATATGTATATTGGATGTGTATAATATTAGTGCAATATACATAATTACTTTTTTTTACCCACAACAGCACACACAGCAACACACAGTTTTATAACTTAATGAATCGAACTAGGGGAATTATTTACTTATTTTTTCAGCATCATGTATTATTACCCATCCGGGGATATCCACATTTCATCATACAAATGAGGTAGGGAAGAGGAAGGTAAAATCCAGAGTAAATGTACCTACATTCTTGCAAGAGAAAAAATGAGAAGAAAATATAAGAAAAGGTTACCGTCAGTATACTTAGCTGGGATTCAAACAGTGACCTCTCCATCACTGGTAAACCAGAATATATGAGCTTTAAAATTTATTCCACCGATGCGTGGTATTCCTAAACACTCACTCATACATTTTATTCTTATTGCATGAGTAAAAGTAATACGGAGGTGTCATTCTCAGTTAAGTTAAATCACGTTTGAAAACACTAACTACTTTTATTTTTAAATATTTGCGTGAATAATCGTGTTTATCTTTCATTTACACATACTTATTTATTGAAGCTATTTGTAATGATTAGAGTAAATAAACAACCTTATTAGCTATCCAAACAATTACCATTAGTATGTGTTAATTGAACGTTTCGAAAGTAAATGACTAATAACATTAGTAAATGTATTGCATAACTAATGTGGTAAACCCTTTATGAAGAGGGACTTAGTGTAAATGTGTTTATTATAGTTTGTTAAATTGATTTAGTTCTCATTTAAATTGATATAATAAGAACTAGCGACGTACTATACATATATTATGGGTGATTCCAAACAGTCCTGATTGCCAACAGTTCAGATTGCTAACATTAGATTTTTGATATATGGGGAGGAGTCCAGATTGCGGACACGCCATGGTGCTATGCCATCCATCCCTAATTTGATAATTTGGGTGACCCACTGGGGGCCTAACAGTCGTACGCTCTTCCAACATCATCAATCTTAATTTAACTAAATAATATATACGAGTGTTTATATGTTAGGTTAGGCTATATTAGGTTATGTAAAGTTAGGTTAGGTTAGGCTGGGGTAAGCTAGGTCAGGAGGAAGCTGCCAGTACCCTTACCACCCGTGTCACAACCCTCACGTAGGAATTTCCACGAGTTGCTCTTTTAGTTGTTCGCAGTCTGGACATCGGTTATTTGGGCAGTCATACAATTGTTGGGTGTGTTCGCAATTTGTACGAATTTTGACCTGTTCGCAATCAGGATGCAACCGAATCGGGTGGTACTATGGAAGAATGTTGAAAATATGATATATGGAGACGGTATCAAATACAGAAGTACTAAGAAAAGCAAATTAAGAAAATAGATTTGGGAAAGGTATATACATACTAAAGAAGAGTTAGCATGGTAGAGTATTAAGTACTAAAACATGTTAGTTTGACGAAGATAGTTATAGAAGGAGATGTGGAAGGGAACAATTCAAGAGGGAGACAAAGATTGGTGTACATTTTGCATTAGACGATTTATTCATCTTACATAAATGTAATTGACCGTGTTTTTTTTATCACCGCGTTCATGTTTAACGCATGTATGATAACTAAGCTAATGGGGTAAAAAGAAGGAAGGTAACATTTTAGAGGTAATATAGGCCTACGCGTATTTGTGTGGAAAGAGAGTGGGAAACCGTTTGGGAAGAAACACTCTCGGTATATCCGACAGATATTCGAGCCATGACCTCCTCATTATTGGCAAAGCAGATTTAATAAGCTCCACATTTATACTACTTGCCTATTGATGTGTGTTAAACTATACCCTACTTAAAAGAAAATAACATAACCTTAAACAATAACACTCATTTATCAGAATATCACAATCTACAATTAAATAATTACTATTGGTACAAACAAACTAGAATAAATTAAGATTCATTACATTGTAAATAAATTTCGACACATTAGCTCAGTCGGTACCATGTCTGTCTACTGAGCTAATAGTACCAAGTTCGATTCCCGGCATTTCTGAACAATTTATCATTGCTGGTTGTTGTGCCTGTCTTAGTCTTAAGATAAATTATAAGACATACGAAGCTACGACAGACCCAGCCGGTCGCTAGTGAAAATATATGGCTTGAATAAAAACTGACCCAGCTCATAGGCTAAAAAAAATAGTGGATGTAAACTAAAAACATCCATTGATTTAGCTTTTTGACTAAACTTTTTGGATTATTCTTATGGTAACAAGTAGAAATAAGAGTGAAATAATCAAATTATAACTTTTATTATTTTCAACAGTGTAACCTTTGAAGAGCCAATTACTACTTTTAAAAAAATATATCATTAAGATTCCAAAAAAATCTATGGCTTCACCTTGCAATTGAGCTATATCGACCGGGTAGTCGACACAGCTAGTACCAACTTCTGTGGATAGAGCGTGTCATGCTAGCGTAACACCTGCATTTAAAGACGTAACATTTGACTTTTAAAATGACATCACTATGCTATATAATTTTGTTTAGATTGTGGCAAATATTAAACGCCCCTCCCCATAAAACAAGCATAACCTATAAAAGATAAAACTAAATGGTACGGCGCTCTTATATTATCAATAGACATTTGCTAAAAACTCTTAAGATTTGTGTAGCGAAATAATAGATCTAATCACTAATGAAAGTAAGAAAGAAATTAGGAAAACTGTTACAGAAAAATCGAGAAAAGAGAAATATCTTTGTCTACCAAAGAGCACAAGAATCAACATAATTTTCTAAGACCTGAATAAAAAAGTATATATATATATATATATATATATATTTGCTTATAGATAAACATACATTACAAATAAAATATTTTTATTTTAAATATTACTATACTTTACAATGTTTTGTTATTTGGTATCTAAAATAGTTGAGAAATGATTAAAATAGACAATGTGCCTTAGGTAAAGTACCCTCAAAGTCATTTTCATGAGAGAATGAGACCTGCCATCTTGTTTATAATTATAAACAGTGTCTAGATATAAAATTGATTCAAAATAGTTATAGCGAGTTTCGAAAATAATCGATTTTTCTCTTTTTGTCCTTCAGTAGACTACCCTTAATTTTAGGTTTGATAAATAATTCTAAAAACCCCTTGTGGTGACTTTATGAAAACTATAGATACCAAGTTTTAGTCCAATCGGTAAAATGGTTTCGGTTCTAGGACCAGACACCACATTGTAAAAATCCCTTTTTTTTTAAATTTCTGGGGGTCATGAAACGTCGAAATTAATCAATTTTTTTTTGAAGAATACAATAATTTCGCTCCGAGTTGGCAAGAGAAAGTGAAAAGTGTAAATTAAGCTTAATAAGTATAAAATAAGTGAGATTTCTTGTTTCTAATATATAAATACGTGTTGAATAAGATTTTGGTAGGCAGGAACGTATCGACTAGTTACAAAAGTAACGTATTCATAATCATATCATGTGATCTTTAGCTGTCACGTTTTAAAATTAATTCCGACCTATAAAATAATAATCTATAGTTGCGATTATCTGGTATAAAAAAGTGGGGGCATTCCAGACCGGATAGTGAAAAAGCAGGATAATACGGAATTCTAGTGTAAATTATTTTCAGTGTGAAATTACTTCATCTAGTAGAAACGCCTCGCGCACATCTCCATTGACACATATTCTGTTTCCAGCCAAATTAAAACAGTACTGCCATCTACACCGACCAAGCATATGCGACTGCAATACTGTATTATACGCCAACTGTATGCATATCAGTTATACTTTGATGTCTCCAATGTAACAGTTTTAAGGCACTTGCGATTTTTTAAGATTAATTATTAGTGGATATGTACCGGTTTATTTTAAGACACAATTGTTAACGAGAACCGAACCGCATAATATATAGAGTTAGATAATTGAAGGCCGGACTCTAGTGCTAAGAATATAAAATAATTGTATCATTATGGAAACAAAAAAAATATGTTTGTCTCTTGTCAAAGGTCCCTTTTACCATAGCCAAACTCTAATTGCCAGTACGGTATGATTTTAAAACATTTTATGCAGTGTAGTACACGATTCCTGACCTGGTTTTATAATCGTACTTCACACTGTTGTTATTTGGAACACTTTCCTAGAAGAGGATCTTAGGGTATCTAAAGAAACTCTTTAGTGGTAGGATCCTACTTCACCTGAGGTCTTTTCGAATACGACATCTGTTGAGGATCCCCCAGTAACACGCTACCTTTATATGCAAACAAACATCCTACGCGTACACCTTCCCATCCTCCATTTAACCATCTCCAACAGCCTCTCACCTGAGAAATAATCGTTAGAACTAAGTTGTTACTTTTATATTTCTCGAATTAGTTTTATAACAAGCACATACATGACGTTCAGTAAATTTTATAATCTGGTTTACAAACCTACTTTACAAGGCAGATAGGTGACCTAATGGTCTAGGGGTAAGGTGTCGGGACTCCTGTGCTGGAGGTCCGGGGTTCAATCCTTGGTCCCGGCACAGATTTATCTGATTGCCAAACGCTTCCTTCACCTCTGACAAGACGTGTATTAATCACAACTTGTGAATGTGCAGAGTGCCAGGCCTCCACCGTGGTTCGGATCCCACGTTAAACGCAGGTCCTCCATTTCATCTCACAATCACCCTACCATTACACATTAACGTAAGTGCGTATAACACGAATGGGTAGTAAGACGCCGTGCTAATAGTAATACAAGGCAAATATATTTTATTAAGGAATTTTCATAGGAAGAGGCTTTATCAAATAGTTAGAAAAGTTACTAGATACTTTCACGTATTCATAGGTCAAGTCATGTGATTTGCAGCTGCCATTTTTGATAGCTACTCAATACCTATAGAATAACATTAATGTAAGCAACGAAAAAAATTATTGTATTTTCTGTAAAATACTTTCTATCAAAATCCTACTATTACTTGGTGCATTTGAAATAAAATTCATTTCAATTATATAAAGTATTTAAAGTGTGATTTCTGAACTGACTGATTATATCGGCAGACGACTTATAAACTAACTTAAACCTAGAACAGAAACAACATCCAACCTCCAGCAGTTAAGTGATCACTGTTAAAGAGGAAACTCATATTTTCATCAATGATGTGGTTTTTGGCTATTCTAGGAATCGAACCCAGCACCCTTAGCTCAGTAGACAAGAGACGATACCGACTGAGCTAAGGTGTCAGACAAGAACAATTTATCTAATACTAATTTGCGTCGAAAGGCTACTATAATTTATTCTCTACGAAGCACATTTAAGTCACGAGCTCTGAATGAGTTTATAGTTTGGTCTCACATTGCGGTTTCAAATTGTTGGTCTCGTTTGAATATGATGGAATGAGCTTACTAATTAGAGGGGTGATAAGTGCAAACATACTCTAAGCATCATTAAAAGTTAATACAGTATTATGAACATTAATTCATTACAATTTATTAAATAAAGTTTCACTTATCTTCGATAGCATACGTCCCGACATAGAGTCGTGCCAATAAAGAAAATTAAACCACTCAAAAAATCCTTTGGGTGAACTTGAGCTAGTCCAAGCTGCTAATTACACAACCGAATGCCATGCATGAGATGTTAAGACAGTGAGCAAAGAATTTTCAAGTGGGAAGCGGATATGGATGATTTTATAATCCGGCTCAAAAACGCCAGTGATGTATTATTTGATGATAATCACAGCAATTGCTGCTACTACAATGAAATATTTTCTATTAATAATATAGACATTAAATATTCATGAGTGGTTATTTTCTATTATATTTTGAAATCAATATGATTTTTTTTTAAATCCTGAACAAATATCAATACTCTGTGTTAAGTATTTTTTTCAAGTAAAATTTTAATATTTTTCCCTCTTTATTTTCTTTTTATGCAACGTGTTTTACCATCTATCAAAGCTGTCCGCATATTTACATTAATGAGATAGAGATGATGAAAGTATGATTTAAAGGAAATGGGCCTACGTATGTGTGGAGCGAGAGAAGAAAATATATTTTGACAAACACCCTTCTAGTACACTCAGCCAGGAACTAAAACACGACCTCCTCGTAACCAGAAAACTAGATTAGATAAGTTTGGAAACTTAACCATAGCACCTACCAATTTGTGTAACATTGTTTTCTTGTAAGTTTTCCCGTTTTAGCTTAATAATTTTTTAGTTATCATCATCATCATCATCATCCATCATCCCCAAATTATTATTTTAAGTAACACAACTGTTTGATAAATTGTCTCAGTTTATATATCGTCTGACTTTAGATACACGCGTCCTGATTCCGAATTTCGGCAAGAAACCACGATTTAAAATTAGAAAAGTTGTTTCTTCTGTCTTTTTATAAATTATAGCTTTATAATCTGAGGACTTGTTGCTGTGATTTTATTTGAATGAAGTTAGATTGAGCCTATACAATCGTTATATTCTTGCATTATTAAGATCGAGTTTAAATAGATGAAACCACTGTTTTGTAATTAGTTGTGAACGCCCCTCTGATAGCTCCAAACGGCTTGGTGTAGACTAAGTTTTCACCCCTAAATGGTTTCCCACTAGTTCTTCACATGCAAATGAATTTACTCTAAATTACACCTGACTCCCATTCTTCATTAGTGTAAATATTTGGTTATAGCTTGGACAAGTAGTAAGACGCAGAGTGGAAAAAAAAACAATAAAAAATACCCACGACAACTTTGATGATTTTATAGTGGTTCTACCATTTAAAAAAAAAGGAAAGTGGCTCTCCAGGAGATGGTTCAGTGAGGGGAGCCACTTGTCCACGGCCGCCAGCCCATAGTGGCACTGACCTGACCCTGGACGAGGTCACCACACCAGAAACACTGCGTCCTACACCAAACCCCGCGTCTCATCATACGAGATGACTGCCCGCTTGGTCAGAAAGAGGACTGACGCGTGACGAGAATACCTAACAGACATCTCCTAACCGACATGCGCACACAAATTCCATGCCGTGGTCACCTTGGACCCGTTACTTCACGGCAACCATATCAAATAGGATTGCACATGGAAAAATACAATGATCCTACGGTTTGTTTTCCACAGCTTGATTTCTCTCTCTCTCTTTTCAATGACGAGATTATCAAGGATGATGTTGACGATTTTAGATGACACTTTGTGAGGCAAGCCCTTTTCCAAACATTATTTGCCGTCCACTTCATTTACACCGTCAAGGTGTTCCGGTAGGCTTTTCATAAATAAAATCATAAAGTGCTCCTCACGTAATTTGAGTCTTAAATATGTCCAAGCTATTAGCATATTTACATTAATAGGTTATAGATAAGAAAGGTAGAAATTAGAGGAAGTGTACCAGTATTTGCGTGAAGAAAAGAGAGGTCAGGAGATTTTTTTTAAAGGGAAAGCGATCTTATTAGTGCTAGCTAGGATTCGAACCCCAAGCTTTCCACATCACTGATGTCACTTATTGGCATATTAAGAGTACACGACGAAGGGTCAATCCAAGAGGACACGAAAAATAATCAGCTACTGACAGCACAAGAGGGGAAAAAATCGGATTCTGACAATCCAAAAGGACAAAATCCCACAGCCTAAGAGGACACGAAAGCTGGCCAGCTGTTAATAACCCATGACAAACTCAAGATTACTTGTAAAAGAGTCAGATGCTAACAGACCCAGAGGACACAAATCATCTGCTATCAGTCCAAGAGAACACCAAGAAGAGTCAGCTACGTACAACTCAAGATTACCAAAAAAGGCAACTGCTGACAGACCAAGATTACGCAAAAAGGGCTAAGTTACTGACAATATAAAAATAAAATAATATGCATGGCACTAAACAAATTGTGAATTGTGCCCGTTTCTAAAGCTCAATGATCAGGGGACGTCTCGACGGACACGACAAAGAGGAAGACAACTCTTAATGAGCCCACGCATATGAGGAGCCGCTTTTGACGCATTTTCCGCCTGTAAAATGAACATTTATCATTTTAGATCCCATTTGTTTGCACAGAGAGGATTTTTTTATAGATCATATGTGACACAGGGGTGTTAAATTTAGCTCAACTTTTTCGTCCACTACGTCTTACTACCCGTCAGGGATATTCATGTAACTATACAAATGGCATATGGATGTGTTAGGTAGATTTTTAGTGGAAATACACTCAAATTTGTGGAGAGAGAGAAGGGGGAGAGAGATAGGGGGTAGGGAGATAGGAAGGGGGGAGAGAGAGAGAGAGAACGTGGGAAATCATTTAGGAAATATACATTTGTACATCTATTTGGGATTTGAACCCCTAACCCTACTCTTACCATAAATAAAGAGGACCAAACAATACTGACATCTTTATGAGCTTGCCCACTATTGTGTATGTAACTTTATTTTGTCTACGCCACTCACTGCCAATTCGTAAAAAAAACACTTAGGAAAAAATCACCTTCAATAGGCCCGGCCAGAATTCAAACCCTTATATCTCCGTCATCGTCAGTAAAGTATATCGTGAGGATGACGCCGTAGAACTTTAGACCACCTAAGCAATGAAGAGCTATTTAATCTCTTTAGCTATGGGTGAGGGATAATAAAATGTTTTGCAGCTGTCACTTCTAACGTTGACAATTTTGGCAGCTTTTAAATAAAACTGTGAGTGGGCTTCTGTCTGTTCTTGAAAGGTTTTTCGATGGCGAATCCACCATAAAAATATGTACGTTATGTTTGGGATAGTTAATATATCTATCAATACATGTAATCTGGTTAAATTATTACCTACACGTGTTTTAATATTAAGTGTATTCCGTTTATACTTGAAGGTCAACTGATTAAAATATGACGCAGCTTATAAAAGAGCATCATAGTGTAAATCCGTCAGACTGTTAGCTTTCAGGATGGACGAAATGTTCCAGCTTGTCCTGAAATAATTCTATAAACACAACCACAATATTTGGTTTATTGACACTTTAACACAAATGTTCACATTAATTCTCTCAATGATTGCTTTTTTTTTATCATCCACCGCGAATCAAAGTTAGGAGTTTTAGATTATCTTCTTCTTCTTCGGTGAATTTGTCCTCAGACAGGTGTCATCTGGATATCTTCCATTTTATTCGGTCCTGAGCGTATTATTTAATTCTTTTGTAGCTTCTTCCTTTCTTGATATATGTTAGCAGATAGATTATATTGATACAGTGATGGCACAGCAGGAAGTACCCTTTTCGAAAATTCATATATATATTTTTGATATCAATATTTATAACATTGTATTATGTTATTACTACATTATTGGGGTCACTTTCCACTTACAAATAGAAACTTAAGAAATGGGAAGAAAAATCGGAGTTTTCTCCTTCCTACACACAGCGTCTTGCTACCTGTTAGGTGCATTCACATATTTACAATAACATGGATGAAGATGAGAATGGTAGAGTTCAGATGAACTGTACCTGCATCTGCGTTAGGGAAAAAGAGGAAGAGAGAGAGAGAGAGAGAGGAAAACCACTTAGAAAAAAAAACACCTCCTTAGTTCATATGTCTGAGATTCGAGCCTTGACCTCCCCTATTCAGTAAATAATGAGAGTTACGTTTGTTTAGACCATGCAACCATCGATGAAGGCAAGGCGGAGTCAAGGATTAGTTAAGTTTTACTTTCCCTTTCTTGGATTATAAATTCAGTAGACTACAGGAGTATAGTATAAAAGGTGTTGAACTGAAAATCAAAACTTACTGAATTTATGTGTCCTAACTTCCCATTCACTTTATTTTTTGTTTTAAATAAATGAAAGTCAAGAAGAAATTTCTATAAAACTTGCTAAACTTGTTAAAATACCTGATGATTGACATTTGGACAGTGTTAACGACCAATTTAAACACCGTTCTCTTTGAGTATCTCAAGTTTTATAAATATAATAAGAATATTCAACCAACCACTTGACATGGCACAAAGGTAAATTTGTTACTCATTTGGCTAATATTTGACATTTAGAAGTTCTGGAATCACTTGAGGATATTTTAGAAGTCGCGAAGGAAATTAAGGGCTGATATAAAAAAAAAATGAATGTGTGTGTCAACCTTTGAGTTTGGCAATTTGAAGCTTTGCACAGCTCTGTTATATTATTATTTTATCGATCAAAAGTGACATATAAAGATCACATGACTTCACGCATGGATATATGAATTAGTTCACTGTATTAAATTACGCTAATAGGTAGGTAATAAGTAAGGTAAAAATTACAATAAGATATATCCTTATTTGTGTGGAGAGATGTTGGGAAAACATTTAGGTAAAATACCCCTCAGTTTACCCAACCTAAATTTGAACCACGATCTTCCCATTTCCGCCAAACTACATTAGTTTAGTTTGAGTACCCCAGATGTAGGTATATATCAAAGGTTTTTTTTTATCATCTCGTCTTTCTACCTGTTCAAGATAGAAATATATATGATAATTACGTTAATGTGGTAGGGATAAGAGACGAAGCATTTTAAAGGTAATCTACTCACATTTGTTTGGAAGAAAAGTGGGAAATCATTTAGGAAAAAACATGCTCAGTAAACCCGATTCTAGCCCCGATCTACCCGTCATTTTCAGGCCAACCTAACATGAAAGTGACACCTTGAACCATTCGATCACTGTAGTACGTTATATTTCATAGTAGTTTTAGTAAGTTTTGTAACTGACAGATACCATCCGTGTTCTTACTCTGGATGTGTTCTTGACTGATATAAAGGGTTGGAGACCCACCCCTTGAGTAGAATATGGTTGTAAACTCACCAAGTATAACCTTTTACAAGTCTTCTGTTAGAATATTATAACGTACACCACACTCCTCGCCATGTTGTTGATAGTATGTCGGCTTGCGATAGACAGGTATTTATCGGCTTGTGTTGGAGTCACATTCACCTTGAATATTATCACAAATTTAGTAAAAAAAACATACAAACACGTTGGAAAGCAGTGACGTGTCTGTTCTAGTGGAGACATATCGACCTATAAAGTAATGAACTTTGTGTGAAATCATTATATTTACATGGAAAATAACTTCTTTTTAAAGTTTAAGGTCAACATAATTCAAACTGTCTTCCTGCTTGCTGCGAGAGTTCAGTCGCGCAAGTCATTCATCTGTAAAATTAAGTTTAAATTTATTTTAAAGTTCTTATTTTTAAGTATTACGCATTCGCTCGGAATACACGCATTATGTACTAATTACACTAATGCATTGGGGAGAGAAAAAGTTGTGGTGGTAAGAAGAGTACACACATTTGCGTGGAGAGAGAGAGAGAGAGAGAGAGAGAGAGAGAGAGAGAGAGAGAGAGAGAGAGAGAGAGAGAGTAGAAAACAATTTAGGAAACACCAGCCTCATTACATCCAACGGGATTCGAACCCAAATCTCCATATCATTGGCAGTATAATCTATTGTGAAAGTGACGCCTTAAATTATGAGGCCACCGAAGTGGATAGGGTCTACATTCTTCGGATCTGTAACCATTTATATCAAACTATGGTTTAATTTAATTTTTTCTATGCATTGCTAAAGCCTTAACTGATAACTAGAAAAGTTACTAGTAAAATGAATTAGTGCCTAATGACTTGGAAATGTATAGTAAGGCAGTGTATAAACGCTGTATAATAATGTAAAGTAAGTGATAGTGAAGGAAACCAACTTGAAAGAATAGTTAGGTTAGGCCTGGATGGAAAAAACACTTCTATCTTCATTACATATTACACCTCACACATTGTTGAATTTTCGGAGATGTTCCATTATTATTAGAAGAGACGCATTGAAAACACACAAAGATAGACTAAGAAACTACATGTTTCTAGAATGATTTGAAATGTGTAACTCACATACAGTTACATATTTCAAATCATTCTAGAAACATGTAGTCCCATAGCCTAGCCTTGTTTGCTTGTTTTCAATGCGTCTCTTCTAATAATAAAGGAACATCTCCGAAAATTCAACAATATGTGCTATAGTTTGAGAAAAGAAGGAATGGAGAGAGAAGTTTTTTTTCTATCTAGGCCTAACCTAACTATCCTTTCAGGTTGGCTTCCTTCACTATCAATTATTTTACATTATTGTAGAGTATTTTTACACTGTCTTACCAGAAAATTTACCAGATATACTTTAACGTATCCGTACGTCAATCTATGTGATCTTCAACTGTCGCTTTTGATAGATATTATCAATACCTATAACATAACACTAATAATGTAACAAAATTATATCTTTTATTTTAGCAACGCGTTTCATTACCCATTCGGGTTATACGCTTATGTACTAATTACGTTAATGATTTTAGAGATTAGGAAAATTGTGTTTATAGTAAGAGTACCTACATGTGCATTGAGGGAGAGTGGAAAACCATTTTGGGAAACCCACCCTCACTCATTACACCCAACTGAGATTCGAATCTTGATCTCCCAGTCATTGGTAGTCTAATCTACTGCGATAGTAGAGCCTTAGACCATGTGGCCACCGAAGTGGGGGCTACCAATATTGACCACAAAAAAAACCTATGTTTGTATTTTCTTAACGTTAGTACATATCAGTTTGCTACTATAGATATACATCAAGTTGATAGATACGCAGACACATCGGAAGAGAACGCTTTAGGGTGGGAGTCCAGGGCACGCGAGAAATGATCAGTGTTTTTGCAGTTTTTATAGAAAAACCTTTTTTTGAACAAAAAAAATAAAAAAAAATTCTAGTAAAAACATAGATGTTAAATTGATTCACATATCCATATCAATAGTTGTTGAATACTTCTAAAGGGTGTCCTGGAATGTTTTGACCACTTTATTTTAGGTGTGGGGCGGTTTTACAATATGATTTTTACCATTCTCTCTTTTAGCATAATTGGAATTAGTTTCTCTTACCCTCCTCATCCTCAGCCAATAAACTCAGTCGTTAATAATCCTCGTGTTAAGTAATAAAAATAGTAATAATAATAAGAATACAGATTCTCCTTACAAAAAACGTGTGAATTGTTTTTATTTCTCACACAATGAAGGTGAAACATAGTGTAAAGTACAGGTCCTGTAATTAATGACATAGAATAAACATGAGAGTTTATCTGAGGCCTTCATTAAATCAGAACAAATAATTTCATCTAATTATTTAAGATACTACCTTCTCTACCATTAAGTTTTTTAAGCACTGTGTGGATATGAAAATAACTCAGAAGAATAGTAAAACGTGGTGCACTGAAAAAAAATGGCAACTTAAGAGCCCATATCACCCCACGAATAGCACCAGGCTTAAGGCCCTGCCTACCCATAAATGCACGGTTCTAAACAAAAGAATTTAGAACAAAATATATTTAATAATTCAACCTTGTTGTTTTTTATTTATTTTAGTAACATATCTGGGCATCTTTCATAATTCTTATGGAATTTTCAAACCATGCTAAAAATAGTTATTGAAATAATTTCATTAAAATGTTTCCATTTCAATGCATTTTAAATGGGATAACAAAAATTATTAATGGATTTATTTATTTTCTTTGTACAATTAAGCTAGAGTGTTTGTTTATAACATTCTATTTAATGAATAATTTCTTTTTCTTTTTAGACATATTTTTAAATTTGGGTTAGCTTCAATAATCACGACGATATTGAGCTCTAACGACTCCCAAGTCGACTCTCTAGTCAAAATACATGGTTTTAAATACAACTTTTCCTTCTGCAACTAGTTGTCTTAGCTGATAATAGGTGCCGTTAGTATGATCATTACCCATTTACAAGCTAGTATCATTTTGCAAGCGTTGGCTAACCTGCTGTATCGGAATGCAGGCGGCAATGGAGGGTTAAACTAATCTCTGTGACCTTCTTGAGTCAAAGAAACATTAATACCATGTACGTTAGGATAAGAAGGGCCAATGTCCAATTATGAAAATTTGCGTAATTAAATATAAACAATTAAACATCTTAATATATTCAGTAACTAAAATACTCACAAAGTCTTCCTGCTGTGTGAATAAATATACTTGGTCCCTACTTACTTCAATGAGAGTATTACTCTAGTGATACATTATTTTCAAAGAAAAAACCACACGCTTCTCCATATACAAAGTTTTATGACATTAGCCCTTATTTAACTGAGGCAGTAAAACATGTAAAATTCTTCACTCATATCTTATATTCTTTCTTTAGTTTTCTCATTCTTTAGCACTACACGTTGTAATAATAAGTGTTAATATTTAAAGTAAATGAAAACTACTGTAAATTGAATTTTTAATCCACTATTATAATAAATGAAAATAAACATTTCCTGCTCATATCAAACATAGTTATTTTAAATAAAGTTTGGTCTAAATGTAATTTGGAGACGTTCTCAGTATAATTTTATATACTAGTTTTTATTTTACTGTCTAGGATTTGACTCTCATTGGACTTTGGAATAAGTTATTTTTCAAAAAGTTAATGAACGAAGTTTTTGGTAGTCAAGATGTGAAAATGTTAATTTTATTTTATTAGCGTGTTAAATGTGATTACTTTTAATTTGAACCTGTTGCATTCTCGCAGTTTGTGCGCTCGTTTTGGAAGAAATGTATCGAATCCCGAACAATAAGTACCACGGTGATTACTTTTTATATAATTAACAATATGTGACCTTTTTGCTTTCGAACAAAATCCAATGGATTGTATAAATTTTGAGGTGGAGAAGTATTTACAAAATATTATTTTATATCCTTGTGAATAACAAGTTTGTTAAGAAAGGGCGCACAAAGAAAATCAAAGATATAATTGATTATTTAACTTCTTGTAGTAAAGGGTAAGTTTTTTTAATGGAATGCATATTACTGGCGCTTAGGCTATCTGTATCTACTAATTTAAGTACAATGGATGAGCAGCGATACTATTTTATTCACTGTAGAAATAATATCAAAATTAAGATACAAATAAATACTTCTATATAACAATGCAGCGATTATTCTGATATTTCAAGTACTTTTTTTTTTAAGAAAAGCTCTTAGCTGAAAGTAAATGTTACTAACACTCTGTAACGCACTTATTGTATGTTCAAAATCTCTTGTGCCTTGGCCGAGTTCGTATCACGCTAGTACTAAGTAATTTCAACCTAACAGGGAATCGAACTAGTCAAGTTATTGAGCTGATTAATTTACGCACTCAGTGCTCAGTCATAGCACTTTAGCAATATTGTCCACGACACGACATTATAAGTAAATATATATTTAAAACCATTAAAATTAATGAACTTTTGTGTTCCCTATGCCATAAAGTAAGTAAGTAAGTAAGTATTTGATACCCGACCGCCTCTGTTGTATAGTGGTCAGATTTACTGGCTTCAGATACTGAAGTCCCAAGTTCGATCCCCAGTGCCCCTAATTCTGTCTGTGAAGCAGTGGGTCTGAAACGGAACCAAAATCAACCTCGTGAGGACAAATGAGGAGATAATTGAATGAATAAGTAGTGCTTCAGTCTAGAAAACTGAGATAGAAGTCTGGAGGGCTCGTTGTGCTAACCACATGGCACCCTCAGCTTGAAAATGTTGGCCCTATCTTTGCCAACATACGGCAGCCTCTCGATTGGTATAGCCTGCTTGCAGGCTGACACCATGGAGATATTACTCAAGTTAAACTCTACCAATAGGATAAAAAATTATTCCCAAAAACATTTATTTCTGGAAAATTGTGTAAATCCTATAGATGTTTGAAAACTGTAAACACCGTATTAAATAACAGATACCCACTTCAGTGGCTGAGTGGTCAAAGGTGTCACTAGTGTTAAATTGGCCTGCTGATAGCGGAGCACTTGGGGTGCAAATCCTGGTCGAGTCTATTGAGGGTAGTTTTTCCTAAATTGTTTCCCCATCTTCCAAAATAAAAATGCTGGTAGATAACCTCTCAAATGCTTCTTTCCTCATTACCACCCAATTAGATGATCATATATGCGTATAACATGAACAGGTAGTATGACGTGGTAATATCAGTAATAAAAATAACAGATATATTTATAGTCAAAATTGTTATAGTCTTCGAAATGAAACTGCTTTTAAAATATGTTATTGCCTCCTTAGCCTTTAAATTTTAAAAATTAGCCAAAGCACAGTGGCCAAATTTAGCACATTAAATTTTAGTTATTTTTTATTTTACCTGCTTACTAATAAACTCAAATAAATGGTACGACAAAATCGTAAGCTACATACTCACTCATAAAGGTTATTTATTATAGTTAGTGACAAAATCTTCAAAAATAAGTTCTCTAATTTTACCTTAAATAAATTTTTCTCTGATAAATAAGTGTACATTATTATTTATCACTACCCTCACCAGATATTTATTTGAAAAAATTTCAATAGTGGTACAACAGCATTAACCTGGAGTCACGTGACACTTTGATATGCTAATTACTCAAAATGGGTACGGGTACAAAACTTTCTCTTTGTGGTACAAAACGGTACAGAACTAGTACAAAACTTTGGCATAAAAAAGTTCAAAAGTGGTACAACAGCATTAACCTGGAGACACCACTTTGATATGCTAATTACTCAAAATGGGTACGGGTACAAAACTTATTTGTGTTACAAAACGGTACAAAACTATTACAAAACTTTGGCATCAAAAAAAGTTCAAAATCAAAAGGGGTACAACCGCATTTACCTGGAGTACGTGGAGTACTCACTTTGATATGCTAATTACTCAAAACGGGTACGGGTACAATACTTTTTCTTTCTGGTACAAAACGGTACAAAATTAGTACAAAACTTTGGCATCAAAAAAAGTTCAAAATTAAAAAGTAGTAAAACAGCATTAACCTTGAGTCACCACTTTGATATGCTAATTACTCAAAATGGGTACGGATACAAAACTTTGGCATCAAAAAAAGTTCAAAATTCAAAAGTGGTACAACTGCATTAACCTAGAGTCACCACTTTGATATGCTAATTACTCAAAACGGGTACGGGTACAAAATGGTACAAAACGGTACAAAACTAGTACTAAACTTTGGCATCAAAAGGTTCTAAATTCAAAAGTGGTACTACAGGTTAGTGGACGTCTAGCTGACTGGAATGAATAAGCTAATTTTTCTGCTCGAGAGTGTGATTGTATCTTGACGTTATGTCTCCCCACGTTTAGTCAAACTTGGTCGCCTACACACTTTACGGTCCGGCACTACACTTCTTATCTCTCTCAATTCTTGGAAAAAAGTTTGCTTGCGGCCTTTACTGATTACCGGTCGTGGTCTCCGGTCTCCCAATTGTTTAAACAAACCAGTAGTTCTGCCAACCTGATGGCTGGAATCCACCAGTTTGTATAACGTTAGCAACGCCATCTATTTTAGAGCTGAAAGCTCAATACGCCGCCAGGGAGGGTAGGCAGGGCCTTAAGTAGATAATACAGCTCAAACAAGACGTCGCATCGTGGTTTATTTTTTTATTTTTTATCTTACTATAAATAATTGATACGATACACAGCACTTAAGACTTTCTCGACCCTTTAGATGAAAATGGAGATAGCGACTAAAAACACATAAGATTATATGTGAAGCAAAAAATTACATTTACAGAAACATTCCACCAAAGGTCATAAATTAAGTAATATACACGGTTACAGAAACATATTGAATTAAAAGTAACGACTCTGTTGACTAAAAAGCATAATAATCAATTTTCCAGACCTTAATTAAAATATATATTTGCCAATTTCTAAGAAAGTATTGGTTTTATAAAAATAAATTTCAGACAACAGTTTTTTATATTTAATAGTACTACAACTTTGCAATGATAAGTTATTTATTACATCAAAAAGTTTCGGAGATATGATCAAATTTGTAGATAGCAGCTAATGTAAGGTACCCTTCAAATCATTTTTACTGGAAAAATAGATGCGTCATTTTGTTCGTAATGTTACACAGTACCTAGATAAGAATTTTTATTAAAATTGCAAGAGGAAACTTCTAGAAAATCCTTTTTTGGTCCTTCAGTAAACTCTCCTTAATTTTAGGGTTGGATATCTAATTCCAAAAGATTTTTCCGGGAACTTTATAAAAACCTTCTAAACCAAGTTTTAACCCAACGGTAAAACAATTTCAGTTCTCGGCCGAGGTACAGGCATACGGATAGATAGACAGACAGACAGACAGATAGATAGACATACATATAGACAGAAGAATGGAATCACGTAAACAACTTTTTCTGTTTCAGGGGGTCATGAAATGTCGACATATATCAAAATCTCGAATTTGATTTTTTCACGATTACAACACAATATTTATCTCTCCGAGGGGCCGAGAGAAAGTAAAACAGTTGAGACATAAACCAGTGAAACCATTACCATATTTAAAAAAATACAATAGAACTTTAAAAGATAATGATTTTAAAAGAAAAACAAAGGTACTAAGCTGATTCTAATGTCACTGTTATCAAATTAAGAATTCCTAAAAACGCACTTTCATACGTTTTCTGGTTCGACCGTAATCGTGTATCTAAAATTTAGGTTAATCGGTCGCTAATGGGCTCTTAAACTACACCTGTAAATGTTAGGGATGAGATATCCCGTTGTTTTTTAACTGGCGCTTACGTTCTTACTTGTTTCAAGGACGTCAGAACGTGCATCGCAGTTTAACTCGGTGATGCTCATCTAATTGGAGCTCGCAGGTAGTCGATGAACTACCAGCTGACACAGGAGCTGAAATGAGTCAGAATAATTATGTTGTTCAAAAGATGAGCTGTGCAAGGCAGTCAACATTCTCACACTTTGCCCTTATCTCACGTAGCTCTGAGCACGCGAACTTCTCAACTGGATTCTTGAAGTAACGGGTTGAAGGGGGGGCGGGGGGAGGTAGGGGGCCTGGGAGAAAAGCTTAGAAAAGACAATTAAACCTCGACCGACCGCTGAGAAACAGAAACATAAATCACTAATTGTGCCAACCTTCTCTCTTCACTCTCAGATATTTTTTGAATCCAGAGTGTTTTACTATCCGTCCGTGCTCTCCGCATATTTATTAACGAGTTAAAGTTAAGAGGAAATGTACCCACAGTTTTGTGGGAGGAGAGAGTAACACATCATTTACATCATCGATCAAAAAAACACCCTCGATTCGAACACCAACTTCCTTGTCTCAGGAAAACCCAAACATGACAAGCTGATTGCCTTTGTTCACGAATCTTCGTGGGTTTGTGTCCACTCTCCACCTCTCCACCTCTCCACTCTCCACTATCCACCACTTAGACTAAGCCGTTAAGGCCCTGCCTACCCATAAATGCACGGTTCTAAACAAAAGAATTTAGAACAAAATATATTTAATAATTCAACCTTGTTGTTTTTTATTTATTTTAGTAACATATCTGGGCATCTTTCATAATTCTTATGGAATTTTCAAACCATGCTAAAAATAGTTATTGAAATAATTTCATTAAAATGTTTCCATTTCAATGCATTTTAAATGGGATAACAAAAATTATTAATGGATTTATTTATTTTCTTTGTACAATTAAGCTAGAGTGTTTGTTTATAACATTCTATTTAATGAATAATTTCTTTTTCTTTTAGACATATTTTTTAATTTGGGTTAGCTTCAATAATCACGACGATATTGAGCTCTAACGACTCCCAAGTCGACTCTCTAGTCAAAATACATGGTTTTAAATACAACTTTTCCTTCTGCAACTAGTTGTCTTAGCTGATAATAGGTGCCGTTAGTATGATCATTACCCATTTACAAGCTAGTATCATTTTGCAAGCGTTGGCTAACCTGCTGTATCGGAATGCAGGCGGCAATGGAGGGTTAAACTAATCTCTGTGACCTTCTTGAGTCAAAGAAACATTAATACCATGTACGTTAGGATAAGAAGGGCCAATGTCCAATTATGAAAATTTGCGTAATTAAATATAAACAATTAAACATCTTAATATATTCAGTAACTAAAATACTCACAAAGTCTTCCTGCTGTGTGAATAAATATACTTGGTCCCTACTTACTTCAATGAGAGTATTACTCTAGTGATACATTATTTTCAAAGAAAAAACCACACGCTTCTCCATATACAAAGTTTTATGACATTAGCCCTTATTTAACTGAGGCAGTAAAACATGTAAAATTCTTCACTCTTATCTTATATTCTTTCTTGAGTTTTCTCATTCTTTAGCACTACACGTTGTAATAATAAGTGTTAATATTTAAAGTAAATGAAAACTACTGTAAATTGAATTTTTAATCCACTATTATAATAAATGAAAATAAACATTTCCTGCTCATATCAAACATAGTTATTTTAAATAAAGTTTGGTCTAAATGTAATTTGGAGACGTTCTCAGTATAATTTTATATACTAGTTTTTATTTTACTGTCTAGGATTTGACTCTCATTGGACTTTGGAATAAGTTATTTTTCAAAAAGTTAATGAACGAAGTTTTTGGTAGTCAAGATGTGAAAATGTTAATTTTATTTTATTAGCGTGTTAAATGTGATTACTTTTAATTTGAACCTGTTGCATTCTCGCAGTTTGTGCGCTCGTTTTGGAAGAAATGTATCGAATCCCGAACAATAAGTACCCACGGTGATTACTTTTTATATAATTAACATTATGTGACCTTTTTGCTTTCGAACAAAATCCAATGGATTGTATAAATTTTGAGGTGGAGAAGTATTTACAAAATATTATTTTATATCCTTGTGAATAACAAGTTTATGAAGAAAGGGCGCACAAAGAAACTCAAAGATATAATTGATTATTTAACTGCTTGTCCTAAAGGGTAAGTTTTTTTAATGGTATGCATATTACTGGCGCTTAGGCTATCTGTATCTACTAATTTAAGTACAATGGATGAGTAGCGATACTATTTTATTCACTGTAGAAATATCAAAATTAAGATACAAATAAATACTTCTATATAACAATGCAGCGATTATTCTGATATTTCAAGTACTTTTTTTTTTTAAGAAAATCTCTTAGCTGAAAGTAAATGTTACTAACACTCTGTAACGCACTTATGTTCAAAATCTCTTGTGCCTTGGCCGAGTTCGTATCACGCTAGTACTAAGTAATTTCAACCTAACAGGGAATCGAACTAGTCAAGTTATTGAGCTGATTAATTTACGCACTCAGTGTTCAGTCATAGCACTTTAGCAATATTGACCACGACATGAAGCCGATGATAAGTAAATATATATTTAAAACCATTAAAATTAATGAACTTTTGTGTTCCCTATGCCATAAAGTAAGTAAGTAAGTAAGTAAGTAAGTAAGTAAGTATTTGATACCCGACCGCCTCTGTTGTATATTGGTCAGATTTACTGGCTTCAGATACTGAAGTCCCAAGTTCGATCCCCAGTGCCCCTAATTCTGTCTGTGAAGCAGTGGGTCTGAAACGGAACCAAAATCAACCTCGTGAGGACAAATGAGGAGATAATTGAATGAATAAGTAGCGCTTCAGTCTAGAAAACTGAGATAGAAGTCTGGAGGGCTCGTTGTGCTAACCACATGGCACCCTCAGCTTGAAAATGTTGGCACTATATTTGCCAACATACGGCAGCCTCTCGATTGGTATAGCCTGCTTGCAGGCTGACACCATGGAGATATTACTCAAGTTAAACTCTACCTATAGGATAAAAAATTATTCCCAAAAATATTTATTTCTGGAAAATTGTGTAAATCCTATAGATGTTTGAAAACTGTAAACACCGTATTAAATAACAGATACCCACTTCAGTGGCTGAGTGGTCTAAGGTGTCACTAGTGTTAAATGGGCCTGCTGATTGCGGAGCACTTGGGGTGCAAATCCTGGTCGAGTCTATTGAGGGTAGATTTTCCTAAATTGTTTCCCCATCTTCCAAAATAAAAATGCTGGTAGATAACCTCTCAAATGCTTCTTTCCTCATTACCACCCAATTAGATTATCATATATGCGTATAACATGAACAGGTAGTATGACGTGGTGATATCAGTAATAAAAATAACAGATATATTTATTGTCAAAATTGTTATAGTCTTCGAAATGAAACTGCTTTTAAAATATGTTATTGCCTCCTTAGCCTTTAAATTTTAAAAATTAGCCAAAGCACAGTGGCCAAATTTAGCACATTAAATTTTAGTTATTTTTTATTTTACCTGCTTACTAATAAACTCAAATAAATGGTACGACAAAATCGTAAGCTACATACTCACTCATAAAGGTTATTTATTATAGTTAGTGACAAAATCTTCAAAAATAAGTTCTCTAATTTTACCTTAAATAAATTTTTCTCTGATAAATAAGTGTACATTATTATTTATCACTACCCTCACCAGATATTTATTTGAAAAAATTTCAATAGTGGTACAACAGCATTAACCTGGAGTCACGTGACACTTTGATATGCTAATTACTCAAAATGGGTACGGGTACAAAACTTTCTCTTTGTGGTACAAAACGGTACAGAACTAGTACAAAACTTTGGCATAAAAAAGTTCAAAAGTGGTACAACACCATTAACCTGGAGACACCACTTTGATATGCTAATTACTCAAAATGGGTACGGGTACAAAACTTATTTGTGTTACAAAACGGTACAAAACTATTACAAAACTTTGGCATCAAAAAAAGTTCAAAATCAAAAGGGGTACAACCGCATTTACCTGGAGTACGTGGAGTACTCACTTTGATATGCTAATTACTCAAAACGGGTACGGGTACAATACTTTTTCTTTCTGGTACAAAACGGTACAAAATTAGTACAAAACTTTGGCATCAAAAAAAGTTCAAAATTAAAAAGTAGTAAAACAGCATTAACCTTGAGTCACCACTTTGATATGCTAATTACTCAAAATGGGTACGGATACAAAACTTTGGCATCAAAAAAAGTTCAAAATTCAAAAGTGGTACAACTGCATTAACCTAGAGTCACCACTTTGATATGCTAATTACTCAAAACGGGTACGGGTACAAAATGGTACAAAACTAGTACTAAACTTTGGCATCAAAAGGTTCTAAATTCAAAAGTGGTACTACAGGTTAGTGGACGTCTAGCTGACTGGAATGAATAAGCTAATTTTTCTGCTCGAAAGTGTGATTGTATCTTGACGTTATGTCTCCCCACGTTTAGTCAAACTTGGTCGCCTACACACTTTACGGTCCGGCACTACACTTCTTATCTCTCTCAATTCTTGGAAAAAAGTTTGCTTGCTGCCTTACTGATTACCGGTCGTGGTCTCCGGTCTCCCAATTGTTTAAACAAACCAGTAGTTCTGCCAACCTGATGGCTGGAATCCACCAGTTTGTATAACGTTAGCAACGCCATCTATTTTAGAGCTGAAAGCTCAATACGCCGCCAGGGAGGGTAGGCAGGGCCTTAAGGTTGGAGTGTAGGGAACGAGAGTTTAGGTCAGTGTTTTTGTATATTTTTTGATAGAATAACATTATTTTGGCCAAAAAAAAATAGAATATTCCTCCAGTAGAAACATGAGTTTAATATTCTTCATATGGTGATTATTCTTTTTTTAACTAGCACCGGGTTACACGCTTACATGGTGGTATTAACGTTGTTTATTATTATTAGCACCGAGTCTTACTACCCGTTCGGGTTATACACACTTACGCTAATGTGTAATGGTAGGGTGATTGTGAGACGAAATGGAGGACCTACAGTTTAACGTGGGATCCGAACCACAGTGGAGACCTGGCATTCCACACATTCACAAGTTGTGATTAATACACGTCTTGTCAGAGGTGAAGGAAGGGTTTGGAAATCAGATAAATCTGTGCCGGGACGGATGATTAAACCCCGGACCCCAGCACAGAAGTCTGACATCCTACCTCTAGACCATCAAGTCACCGTATTAGCGTTGTTAAATATCTGTTAACTGTGTTCTGGAATTTAATGATAACTTTGTCTCTCCAGTTAAAAGTTTTTCCTCTAATGCCGTTATGCTCATGGCAGATATTCAAAAGTAAGGTCAGAGGGCCGCTGAAAGGTTACGCTTTGCCTTCAGCCAGAGATACAATTGTAAACATGGTTTTTTCTTACTATCTAGATATTAAAATATAGTTGAACTTTAAAAGTTATATATAAAAAAAATGAATGCATGGCTTAGTAATGTTTATAAACTCGAAGAATCACTCTGTATACCGGAAAAGTAAGATTTTATTCAAGCTGCAGGTTGTAGTGCGGATTACCGTCTGAAACTATCGTTCGGCAATTTTTCTTTAGCACTACGTCTTACTACCCGTTTGGGCTATAAGTTTACGTACTGATTACACTGATGGTTTTTGGGATTAGGAAGGTTATATTTAAATATAGCGTACCCGCATTTGCATGGAGGAAGAGTGGAGAACCGTTAAAAAAATATCCTCAGTACACCCGACCGAGATTTGAACCTCAATCTCCCCGTCATCGGCAGGATAGTCCACTGCGAGAGTAGCGCGTTAGACCATGCGGCCACCACATCAGGTTGGTAGACGTTAATAGGTTGTGAGTCTGGAGCTTGAAGACGGTGATTGTTTTCTGCTGGTGACCTGGTGGTCTAGGGGTAAGGTGTCAGACTTCTATGCTGGCGGCCGGGGTTCAATCCTTGGTCCCGGCACAGATTTATCTGATTACCAAACCCTTCCTTCACCTCTGACAAGACATCTTGTGAATGTGGGGAATGCCAGGCCTCCACCGTGGTTCGGATTCCACGTTAAACTGTAGGTCTTTCATTTCATCTCACAATCACCCTACCATTACACATTAGCGTAAGTGCGTATAACCCGAACGGGTAGTAAGACGCGGTGCTAATAATAATAATAATAATAATAATAATGTGTTCTGCTCAATGGCCAGTATTTCCTTGAATATAACGTTGTTTGTGTCAACTGCTAGATGAACGCAGCGAGTACGTACAGTAGCCCCGTGGCTTCTTTGGTGCTGAGTGACAGCTCACAGCTGACGATTTTTAAAAGTTACCAGACCACACCGAAGCTTATGCTCTGCAAAAACACGCGTTTAGCAGCTGTCAGTTAGCACCAAAGAAGCCACGGGGCTACTGTAGCTTTAAGTACATAGATAGGCGCAGATTGGTGGAAAATCAACTGTGTCATAAAGCTAGGGTACGTAACAATTAATAAATAAACACACCAGAACAGGTTTTTTCATAGCGAATTAATAGTTTTATTGTCATTATTGTTTCTTCTTTGATATATTACCACACCGATGTGATCTCTAGCAAAAAAATAATCTTATGTTTCTTTTTATAGTTCTAAATATAAAGCCATATGTAACGACCATTTTATTTCAACAGTTAAAGATTAATACACACTTTAATCTATTCATCTATTTGGCAATGGGTTTGCCACTTGGGTTTAAATAATTTCAATTATTGGTAACCATCATTGATATATGAAAATAACATTAACAGACTGAAATATAATTGTAGACAAATAACTTTTTGACGTTGTTGTTCAGTTTACAACTAAGCACAGTTTTTATGGTTATGGTGTCCATTCAAAATGTCGCAAAGTATCCTGTTAAATGTTGCGTGATATCGTTTAGTTGTATTCAGTCATTTCAGATTTTTTTATCCCATACTAATACGAGTATAAACGAACTCATATCAAATAATAGTGACCGATTACGACTTTGTTGTTTCAGAGTTGACGCGATTGAATGCTAATGCAATAATTGTTTGTCCGACTAAAAAAAACACATTCACAACCATTATCCTTCGTTTCTTTCAACCATTAAATCCCTTTGAACGTAATGTTTTAGTAATGATAATTAACAAACATAAATACACCGAAAGGGTTTATTTTCATGTACCATGCTTGTATTTATAAATTTTGATTTTTTTTTTCCAATCTATTTTTTTCAACAAACTGGATATTTAATCGCTTAATCTATAAGGGGAAGGTGTGGTGGTGAAAAATAGGGTATCTTGGGGCAGGTGCACCAGTATCAGTATGGATAAGAGATGGGAAAACTACTTCCTGGTGCACCCGACTGGAATTCGAACCTCAACCTACCCGCCACTAAGAATCCAATAGACCTATCCTGGAATTTCTACGCCTTAGACTACGTAACCACCGATATAGGTGTAGATTTCACTGAGAGTGTATATTTACCCTCAACATTATTAAGTGACATACTTCTCTCATATAACTGTTTTGAAGTAAACTAAAGAACCTATATCGGTAATTATAGTTGAATAAATGTTATTTTTAAAGACATGAGAAATGTTATTAAAGATGCTGTGTTGGTAATTAATTTTACTAAGTATCAAAAATAATATTATTAAACTAATAATATGTAAAAGCTTGCGAGGCTTCAAAATGTAGAAATTAAATTCCAAATCTCCTTCTTTTCGATTTCGAAACCCATAAAGAGATTCGAATCTTTGAGAAAGTTTTAAGAAATAACACTTCTGTGTATGATTAACAAATGTGAAGTATTTCACTAAATATGGTATATTTCAGAAAATAATCATTTTTATAACATATACTAAACAGTATTTTATCACTAAATAATGATTTAAAAAAGCATATAATTGAGTAAAAGAAAACATATAATATTTAATATTCTCTATATTAATAATTTTCAAAAATAAAATACTTGTTAAGTTGTAGCATAAATTGACGGTATGAAGCAAATAAAATATAATAGACAATGTTTTTTTTTAAACGTATCCCATATTTAGTCCTTGATATAATATATCTCTTTGGAATTATTATGATGAATTCACAAGTGTATTAATATACACAAAATGTTTTTCATAGCTTACCCGGTATTTGTTTTTTATTCAAAATAGTTGATACCATGAGTGTACAAGGCAAAAAACGAGCATCAAAATAAAACTTCATTTTCAACTTTAGCTTTGACTTTGCTTTGTGTGTTTCAAGCTTCCCCTTGAATTTAATAAGCTACTTTCACACCCCTACTCACAGGACATCTTTTTATTTATGTATTTTGTTTGATTATTATATACAGATAAACAGGTAAAATTAATATATTAGCTCACAGTGGCTATTCATATAGCCCTAGCTTAAAATCATGATTTTATCTTTGATTAAACTCATTTCTCTGGCCGCATGATCTTAGGCGCCATTCTTACAATAGACTAGACTTCCCAAGGGTTAGATCCTGGTCGGGTGCACTGAGGATTATTTTTCCTAAATCGTTTTACACTCTCCCTCCATGCAAATGCATTTACACTTACTCTAAATTCAACCTTCCTAATTTCTAACATGTTAGTGTAATTTGTACCTACATAGGCATATAACCCGAACGGGCAGTAATACAGGGTGCTAAAAAAATATGTATTTTTGATTAAAATCTTGTTATTAATTTAACGCTTTGTTTCAACTATCTGTTAATGACCTTTAATATTATTAAAGACAGAAATAAAAACTTAGCAATAATAAAACCATACCATTTTACTACAATAAAGTAAAATAAGTCCAATAAAAATATGTAGCTACTGTTAAGTTCTTGCCACGTTTCAAAATTTCCAAGAATGGTGTCGAAAGATTTTTATACACCTGATATCATCGCTGAGGGAACTGCAGATCGTATGGAGAAAAGCTTTATCTTCGCTCTGTTGACCAATCTTCTCACTCTCAGTTATATCAAGAGGTAGTGTGCTGGAGTAAGAAGAAGCTACTGGCAACCTCGATTAACCAGCGTTGCAAAATATGTCTTATATTTGAGGAGAAATTGACCACACGAAAACAAAAAAACGACAACACTGTTTCCCAATAGTAGACATGCCGTCACCCCAGAGATGATATTCAATGTAGTAGACAAATTAATTGCATTGCCAAGTGTTTCAGAATTTCTCTCCCGCATTACATAAGAACCCCATTTTGTGGATTAAATCAGAGAAAGTAGCTCAGAGGATTACTATAAAAATCCAATTTACTTAAAATCTATCTGAAAGGACACACATACTTCACTTGATTAGATAAGTGTAATACTGTTAACGTTTTAAACTTTTACTTTAAGTATTTAAGTACCTTAATTTAAATATAGTTTGTGTAGAAAACCTCAAGTTTAAATAAACAAGTTAACATTCTAGCTTTAATTTATTATTAATATGTTTTCAAAGTATTCTTTTTTCTCTCGCCATAGTGTTGATTTGGGAAATCGACTAAATTTTACGCGAAGATTGCTATTAGTTTTGGTAGGAGATGGGGAAAGAGATGAAGGATTCTAAATAGGTAGATGAAATAAATGATAAAATGTTATTAAACACGCATAATGAACTCATGACATATTTCTCTAAGGCAAAAAGGTTTTAAAGTGATATAACTGACAGTATGCTATGCTACAAAATTGTATTGGTAAGGTTTAGTAAAATACATACTTTATAATACTAAATAATGATTGTTCTGTCGTAAATTGATAATATCTTCGACCTTTCTGGTCCACGCTGATGGTCACATGGTTTAAATGTCAAAATCATGTAGTCTGATTTGACCAGTGATGGGCAAATTTGGGATCCAAAATCAGGCCAGCTGTACTGAGGGTAGATTTTAATAAATAATTTTTCACTCTCATTCTAGACAAATGTAAATATATTTCCACTAAACTATACCTTCCTCATCTCTAAGCCACACGTGCATAGTGTATGTATTTTGTATATAGCCCGAACGGGTACTAAGATGGGGTGGGAAAAACCAACCAAACAAAACAACTTTCAGATATTTATACAAAATGTTGGCAGCTTTATGTAAAGCTGTATATAAAACCCATCCGTGCCCAAACCGTTATCTGAAGTAATAGAGAGGGTTGAATAAAAGTAAGATAACATAAAGAAATGTTTTTATTTCACACATCTACAGCCAAAACATTGTCTGAATGAATTAAGAAGATTAGTATACAATTAAAAATGAACCCCTATTAAATAAATACTTCAATTTTATCCTTGGATAAAATAAAACTATCTTAATAATATATCCGTGGTTCGGATTCCACGTTAAGCTGTAGGTCCTCCATTTCATATCACAATCACCCTACCATTACACATTCACGTAAGTGTGTATGACCCGAACGGGTAGTAAGACGCGGTGCTAATAATAATAATAATAATAATATATGAACTCTTATTTTATTATTTTAATTTATAAAATGAGGGTTCATGATTATTATTTATCATACAATAATAATTTAAATTGTATATTATTTACAATAATAATTATTAGTATTTTTATTTATTAATAATAATTTAATAACATATGTTTCATGTCGTATAATACACATATATAATTTATAAAATAAGATATATTACAAATCATACTATATACAAACCAGTCGGTGTTCCTGAGATAAAAGTGCTTGTCTCAGGATCTGATGTTCGCGGGTTCAAACTCGGCCAAAGTCGACGGATTTTTATCGAGCAGGAAATTAAACCAGAGAGGAAACAGAACAGTTTGTTCCATGTCAAGTGGAACAGGTAAATGATAATCTGGAATGTATATGAGATAACTTTCCGGGCAAAGTATGTAAGCTATTTCTAAATAGATATCTAGTAGAACTCTTTACGGAGAACAACGGGAAAACACCTCCCTTCACGACTCCCTAAGTACATGCGCTTGATCCCAGATCGAGGGAGTAGGAATCACTAACCGGCTGATGGGCCGAGTGCGGATGGATAAGGGACCGATCTTCAGGTTGAATACTCACTTTAATATAATATTTAAGTACGGCAACTACTATCTCTTGAACTGTAATTGTTACTGTGGCATAGCTCATTATTGTCCCAAACCCTTCATGTAAACCTCGAATTTGGTCCTGCCCCAGATGAGGAGAGTAACAGGATGAGAAGGAACTGGGGGGAGGGTCGGGGAGGGGGTTCATAGGGAGGTAAATGGCACTTTACAACTGTGAACCATTCACGCTTTTCTCATCAAACGATCACATTCGACAATAGGTATCAAATTGTACGCGTTGAATAGCCGGATGTGACGTTTTCCACCAGCAATCGCAAACTCTATGTCTGGGGTCGGTCAGGGTTGAAAGCACGGATATTGTACCTGACTATAGTATGAAAGGTAGAGTTTGGATCCATACTTAACGCGTCCCGAGAATGGTTTTTTT
>JBCFYV010009419.1:0-25250 GCA_039000515.1 Timema cristinae | reverse complement strand
TTTTGAGAGTGGTAGAAAGTTTGTTGGATAATATTTCCCACCTTTTGACACTGAAAGCAAACAATTTGTACAGTTCTTGTACTGTTCCAAAAAAATGTGAGAGCATCTGGAGAAACTCCAGCAGCGTGAACACCAACCAAATTCAATGAATGAGCAGCACAGGGAATAAAACGTGCATGGCTGTTAATTGTTTGTATACGGGCCTGGACTCCTGAATACTTCCCAGCCATATTTGAACCATTATCGTATGTTTGCCCTCGGCAATTATGAATATCAAGTTCATCGGCTTCTACTTTTTGTAGAATGTCTTCAGTTAAACCAGCTCCAGTCGTTTTACTAGTTTTTATGAAATCAATAAAACTTTCTTCAATAGAGCAAACACCCTCTGAAACTTTCACGTACCTAATAATCTGGCACCTTTGTTCATGATGGACTACATCTGGTGTACAATCAAATGAAATTGAGTAATATTTTGCCTCTCTTATATATTTTAATATTTCTTGGCGTACAGTGTCACCTATTAAATTGATGAACTCGTTTTGAATTGTTGGAGAAAAGTAATTTGGAGTTCCTTTTTTTTTCTTTGCTTAAGGTAATATGCTCTTTTAGCTTTTTATCATAATGAGAAACAAACTCTAGCAAATTAAAAAAAAAAACACAATTATTGGCATCACGTATATTTGTACTTTATTACGTTGTTGGTGTTTCTCGCCTCTTGTTGGGCGCCAATTATGACGTTACTGGTTTTCTACCTCCGCGATGGGCGCCAATTATGAGGTTATTGTTTTTCTCGGCCCGCGTTGTGCGCCAATTATGAAGTTTCAGACTTACGGATCCCTGTCTTGGGTCACAATTGATGAGATATTACCGTTTAATTAGCTGATAATTGCCCCGTGGTCGAGCACTAATTGAAGAGTTTACTGATGATTGGAATATTGTATAAATCAATACAAACTTTTTATGTTGACATGTTTTTATTTCTAAATCTCGGTTTATTTCAAGAGAAAATAGATCATGTCGTCGACGAACTATTTACGCGACCTATAGTACGATCGTAGGGATCGCGGACAGGAGCTGCAGTCCCGAGTACTTCAAGGACTGGACTCGTAGTGCCCTATCATTGCACCCTTCTTTGTATGTATCCATTACTCATGGAAGCTTCGAGAAGGTCGTGTTATAAAAAATTAAAACACAAGACAAAAACATATCGGTATTACTAGGAGGATCAAGAGCCGGAAACTGACTCAAGTTACTTTTTAAAATCTCTATTCGATCATTCGAGAATAGGAAGTTATTATTCAAAAATCTTATATTGTCAACTTGACTTGACTAATACACTCTGACGTCACTTACAGTAGCGTGTACCTTCTTGGAAGAAAAAGTGCTTCAAGCGCCATGTAATAGATCAGTGGTTCCCAACCTTTTGTGGCCCATCTCCCCTTTCTGAAGGTTGACTAACACCTATCGCCCCCTTTTCATTTTCATTGTATGCCTAATTTTAATTTAAAGTAAAGTGTAAATAATAAAGCAGTTTTATTATTTTAAACAATTTTTTACCGTATATAAAAACAACCAAAGCAGTTTTATCCGGTCACTCTTAAATAAAATAGAAGAAAAAATTAAAATGTACATTTTTTATAGATTTTTTTAAGAACAAAGAAGTGAAATAATTAACTAAGATCATTGACAGTCATTTAAAAAACGAGTACATGTTTTCATTTTTAAATTGGAATCTGGAAGAATTAAGAAAGTTGAGAGTTAAAATTTGAAAAAATAAATGAAAGTTTAAAAACTTTGTTATTGTTTTATTTTACCTTTTCAATGGCTGCCTTGTGCTTGGTAGATTTCAGTTAAAGCTTGAATATCCGGCTCTATGTTCGTCAAGTTCAGGCGCAAGTCTCCTTTGAGGCAAATGTCCAACTTATTTCTCTGTTTTGTGAGGAGCTGGACAACAGAACTAAATCCTTTTTCAACTAAATATGCTTATGGGAACAAGATGAGAAGTGGTTCAGTTTTTCCCCACAGTTGTGGATAAGTGTCGATAAGCTTCACCCATACTAACTCATAACTGCTCTGCTTGAAAATGATTTTCACCTCACAGTCATCCTTCAGATCTAGAAACTCTGTCTGCAAAGAGTTATTAAGCTTATTCACAGCTTCAAATGAAAATGGATCTAGAATCCAATCCGGAATTTGTAACTTGGTCAAATCTTCAAATCTTGATTCCATGTCAGTTTTTATCTGGTCAAGGTGATCAGTAAAAATTAGGATTTATTCTTCTGGGAGTTCAGGAGTCTCGTTATCTGACACTGAACACTTTTTAAGGGTCGGAAACTGAATCAGCTCTTTACAGCCAATATTTACCTTGTGAATATCATACTTGGCGATGAATGATGAAATAATTCCTTTGGCCTTGATAAGGTTCATCTTGTTTCCTTGAAGCCTTATATTGACTTTGTTAATTTTTTCAAAAATATCTGTAAGGTATGCAAGTTACAACTTTCGTTGCTTCAAATTCTCACTTAAATCAGACGTGTCGAGAATCTCAGTAACTGTGTCAAATAATTCGAAGAAATGGCACAAACAGTTTCCTTTGGAAAGCCACCTCACGGCCGTATGTAGAAGTAAGCGTTCGAATTCCTCATCATTTTCATGGCAAAGTTGTCGGAACAGACGGTCATTGAGGGAATAAGCTTTAATCTTGTTGACACCAGTAATGACCAGTTGTAGGGTTTCATGCAGGACACCACTCCATTTTTTCGCAGCTAAGTGTTGACGATGAATGACACAGTGAATAGCGATGACCTCTGGCACTTCTTTCTTAAGGTGGGCTAGAAACCCAGCATGACGACCTGACATGGCAGGAGCACCGTCTGTTGCACAAGTGCTCACGTTTGTCAGGGGAATCTCTTTTTTCTCAAAATAATCTTGCACCACTTTAAAAATCGACGATCCCTTCGTATCAGTGATCAAAGTTCTAGCAAACAACATTTCCTTGGTGATTTCCTTTTGTTCATTGATAAACCTCACATAAGCTAATAAAATTGCTTTGCTATCAATCACAGTTGATTCATCAATCTGCAATCCAAATTTACTTTTTTTTTCAACAAATTGATGAGTTTGGATTCAACGTCCGTGGCCATTTTGTCAATTCAACTGGAAACAGTATTGTTGCTCAAAGGAACCGATAGACTTATCTTAATACTAGGGCCCTCTCTTAGTATGATATCAATAATTTTTTTGGTAGCCGGTAAAACAAGAGTTTTGCAAACTGTGTGAGGTTTACCACATTTAGCGATTAATAAAGACACCTCGTAAGAAGCAAGAATACCTTTGTCAAGATCGGTTGCTTGTTTTTTAAAATAATTCACTCACATTAGGCCATTTATCAGCTTTAGCTTTGAGGTTTTGAAAATAACTAAGTTCTTTACTCACTTTATCACTGTGTACTCTTGATAAATGATCTTTCATTTGCGAAGGCTTCATGGCCTCATTACTAGTAAATGTTTTATCGCACAAAATACAATGTGGAAACTGCACTTTTTGTGATGACGCGATAAAACCGAATATTGACGACACTTCTTCTTTTTTGAATCCATTGTGCATGAACTTCTATACTTCAAAACAAACGCACAAAAACAGAAAAGACATGCACAAAAACTGATGGTGAGGCACACAAAGGCTAGTGAAGATTGGATACGAATGTAGGTCAATGGCAAGTGTGTTGTGATGGCAGGAGGGGGAGGGGGTTGAGTCACCAGTCGGCCGCGCTGAGCAACAACAGATGGGCACTGCGGAGAGGGGTGAGTGCTGTGAACTCGCCGGCTGAGAATAGCCAGTGACTCGTGCTACCCGGCAACTTCTACTGTACAGTACTATTTTAATGTTTCCCCCTTCGAATACTCATCGCCCCCAAATCGCCCCCACTTATTTATTGCCCCCCTGATAATCCAAATCACCCACTTGGGGGCGATCGCCCCCAGGTTGGGAACCACTGTAATAGATTATAATTTAAATGAAATAAGATACGTTTATAAAATTAGGACGATATTATTGTCAATGCTCTCACATATTCTTTAGGGGCAAATCAATAACATTACAATTGAATCTCGAAAAGCCAAGTTGTTGACTGCACAAAACAAAATACAATCAACAATAATACTGAGAATGTGCCGCCATTTCTCTTTTTATTTTATGATAATTTCCTGTAGTTCAGTATCAATTGTACTACCCTCTTTAATCTATTTTTCAAAGTTTTTCCAGGTAACATAGCATTCACGGTGCTCTACAGAATTTTCATGCTCTGGAATTCGAGGTTGTCATTTTTTCCAGTCAGAAAATCCTACTTTTGGATTTGCCAAGTATGAATTAGAATGCTTGCCAAATAGCATGCAGGGAAAGCCATCAATAGATTTTTTCTCTTCACTGTAAATTAACCAATTTCGCTCTACACTTTCTCCGTTTAAAAAGTTTTTTTATTGAACCAACTTCCCGTAAAATGCCTTTTTTCTGAAATAATTGATAAAAGAAAAGTACCTGTTTTACATTCAATCTAAAATGTCACCTTCCTCATTCCTGGTTCATTAGGGTAAATTGATGTATGTGTACAACTCAAACGGGTAGTAAGTCACAATGAAAAAAAAATACTATTGTGATGACTATCAAGAGTATCGGCGAAGCTTTATTAGTGTCGGGCGAGGTGGTTTGTAAAAAAACTATTTTTAAGGAGTTTTTAGGGGATTGACTCCAAGCCAGTGGAAAATATTTGAAAATGGAATGCCACTAAAAGCTATTTGGGGTGTCCCTTAAGCATTTAGAAATAATAATAGAGTGTTATAGAATCTTTTTGAAGTTTGATGCAAATTATCTTTCAGCTTCAAACTCAAGTATATCAGAGGGAAGTTTAACAAACTGGAGGAAGGCACATTTCGATGGGGGAGAAAAATTTGGTAATACCCCACCCTATCAACCCTTCCCTCTTTCCCAGTTCACGCTTGTGACGTTGTCACAGACATAATGCAAACATGGACGATCTGGCTCACCTGATCTGGTCCCCTTTGACTGGGCTGGATCTCGACTTCATGAAACACGCGCACTCAACTCCACTCAACATCACGCGGCTTACTGACCGCCCGTGGCTCGAGGCCCGATTAGAGCAAGACTCGGACAATTGAACGTCAAGATGCGCTAACCCGTATGCGCCGACGGTTGTGTTCGAGTGAAACAAGACTCATCCACCGGCGCGTGATTTGAAATTATCACGAGAATAATCGAGAATTCTGTCGAAGCAACGTACACCCCTCTCCCTTCGTCCCAGTGTGATTCCCGCCGTTTGTGAACACGTGATTGACTTTGTACAGTATATAACGGCTGGACTGTGTAGTGATGTCACTCATTTCTCTGCACTCGATTAGGTGAGACACTTGTCTTAGATTTAGACGTAGGTCGTTGTTCGACGTTTTCTAAATTATGTTTGGGTTAAATTGTTCAAAATTTAAGTTTCAACTTTAAATATAAATCATGATTACTAATAGCTATATTTCTCTGAGACTGCAGGATTTGCCTGTCAGCCATTATGGTTTATGCGCTAGCTTTTTTCTTTGTACTTAACGTTGTGTCCGCCTCACGGACGGGTTGGAACTTTAGCATGGCGCCATCTTGGGGCGCTAATGGAACTTTAGCATGTCGCCATCTTGGGGCGCTAATTATTTCTGTTTAACGTGTAACTTATTTTAAAATAGTTGTTCTGCTTGCTAAAAGTTAAAGATTTGTTACGATTGTGATTCTTTTTAAATTGTTACTCAACTCGGGGGGCGCGAGCCCGTGCACCCAGCACATTGGTTATTACAATAATAATAATTAGATTGAACTAATTTGATTGGGATCTATTGTAACAGGTTAGGTTTAGGTAAATCATTTTCTCTGTGGCGCCTTATAATGGCAGTCTATTATAAAACTTCATACTTATGTCAATATAGTGTCGGCATCGCCAGGTCGTGTAGACCTATACATATTACTTGTATTTAACTTTCCTGCTAGGTTAGTCGCCTTCTGCGAGGGTCAATTTAATTATGACTACGTTGGTATTAATCATTCTGTTTTCTCTTAACGACTTGGGGTCTTGCCCCTTTATTTATTGTTTACTTCGGCCCTTATCGGCCAGTCACTCGACTTTCCTAGAGTGCCTCGCTCTTGTATGTCTGCTAGTTGTTTGTAGAATAAAATAAACTCTCTTGTAACTTACCTACCCTTTATTTATTGAAATTTGAACCTATCAAATCATATGAAGGGGGGGTTACAAGAGAGAAGCTGCGCCACTCTGCTCTCGCAGAGTTGAGTGGGGCACTTAATAGGATATTAGGTATAGTTAGGAGAGAAAATAGGGTCCGCCTGTCTGCAGTATTGTTGGATGATTGATATTGTACTGATTCTTGTTTGTTTATGTTTCATGACTCCGTGACCATGGAGACCACTCCTGCAACTGCCATGTCCACCTTGACCACATCTAAGACTGCTGTCTACCGCCTGAGCCGGGACGAGTTGACAGCTGAGCTGACTTCAAGGGGCGTCTCCTTCCCTCCCAATGCTACTGTGGGTGAGCTCAGATCTAAGCTATGTGGGGAGATTAGCGGGACTGGGGAGGCTGAGACTGACTCGGGCATGGACAGGATTGAGGATGGGAATCCACCCCCTTCAGCGCCTACCGCTCCTCCTCCACCCCCTTCACTAGTTAAATGTCAGAACAAAGTACTTATGGAGATTTTGAATCGGACCCCTGTTTGCGACGGTCAAGATCACGCTACTCTGTTTAAATTTATGGTTGAGATCAACAGAGCTTATTGTCTAAAGTTAGCGAGTGATAGTGAATTTTTGATTCTGTGTTTGGCCAAAACTTTTGGTTTTTTAACCCAGTTGTTCTCCCGTGGGATTCAAAATGGTTTATCTTGGAGATCACTTACTGACCTCATTTTAGAAGCGCTGTTACCCAGTAGGGCTAGAGAAAGGTTATGTAAGGAAGTTATTCACAGGTTTCAATATCCCCACGAATCGTTGAGAGATTTTGTTTTATCTATCACAGAAGCAGCTCAAGTTCTCAATAGTGGTCTGGGGGAAAGTCAGATCGTTGATATTATTCTTGAGAATGTGTCGCCCCTCACCCGGCGACATTTTGTATTTACATGTAAGCCCTGTACGGTACTTGAACTTTTCTCTCTAGCATCTTCGATTGAAAACACCCTGCTCGCCGAACAGGAGTATTTAAGTGCGCATGCGCCGGCGGCATTAAACCGCAGACGCGCGGGTTCAACTCCCGAACCTATGAATACGGCCTTGTCATTAGCGCCTGTACTACCGGGCGATCGCGATGCTAACACTCCTAGGGACAACTTCAGGCCTTCGGGTTCTGACAACCGTGCGCCCCGCGACCTCTCGCGCATGAGATGTTTTCGGTGTAGAAGACTGGGTCACATACAGAGACAGTGTAGATCGGGAAACTTATAGGGCGCGCTCGTAGTCGTGGTCCGGTCGTGCCCACTTGTATTAAACCACATGCTCCTACTCCTGTAGTTCAGATCCAGGTAGCCCAAAAGGATTGTGTTGCTCTTTTAGATACTGGAGCCAGTCACTCATTTATATGCCGTGAGTTCTTGCGCCAGTTAGAGGGTAAAACAAAAATCGATTATAGGTCGATAAGTCCTAAGATTTACGCCGTGGCTAATGGGCAGACTATCTTGGTCGATTGTAAAGTAGTGCTCTCTATTAAGATAGAAAGATTTGCCTGGAAACGTCCATTCTTTGTTATGCCAGAACTTCCCTTTGATGTTATTCTAGGGACTGACTTCATGTTCGAGACTGGAGTCAAACTTGACCTGAGACGCTTAGGAATATCTTTTAGTTTTGAACCTAGTTTGTTTATTCCGTTTTGTGTTGGGCACCATCCTCGCAGGTTGTTCCCCATTGTCGAGGAACGTGAAGCGATAGATCGTTTGATATCTCGATTCCCTGACGTCATCACTGACAGATGGGGCAAGTGCGACATTTTGCCGTACGACATTGTGGCGCAGGACCACATTCCTGTTAGATCTGGTCCCTACTCCTGTGCACCCCCCAAACTCGAGATATTTAGAAATCTTATCATGGACTTGGAACGAAAGGAGGTTATTCGTCCCTCCAAATCCCCATACGCAAGTCCTGCGTTCATTATTCCCAGGAAAGGTCATGGGCATCGCTTGATTGTCGATTATAGAAAGCTTAATAAAAAAATAGTGTTCGACCCATACCCCATGCCTAGCATAGAGTCCGCCTTCCAACATCTTGGCGGAGCCAAATATTACAGCTTGATTGACCTTAATGCGAGCTTTCTGCAATGTGCTCTCTCAGAGTCGTCTAAGAAATTTACCGCGTTTATCACCCCTGGCAAGTCTACGAATTCAACCGAGTGCCGTTAGGGATAAGTTGCGGGGGGCAAGCGTTGAGTAGAGTCTTAGACCATATTTTGGCGGACCTGAAATACAAATTCGTGTTTAACTACCTTGATGATATCTGCGTCTACAGCAAATCTTTTGATGACCATTTGCGTCATGTTGAGGTAGTGTTGAGGCGCCTGCGCGAGGCTGGGTTGACTGTAAACCCGGAGAAAGTCACATGGGCGAAGAGATCTATCCCATATCTTGGCTATATCATTTCTGAGGGTAACCTGCTCGTTGACCCGGATCGGGTTAAGCCTATCTTGGATTTTCCCGCCCCAAAAAACATAAAAGGGGTATTACGGTTTCTAGGTATGTGCGCCTACTACGCTAGGTTCATCCCGAACTTCTCTGACTTAGCCAACCCCCTTAACTCCTTGAAAAAAAAGGGTGCCACCTTTATTTGGGGTTCTGCCCAACAGCAGGCTTTTGTTGCGCTTAAGCGCCACCTAGTGTCGCCAGCCGTGCTACGCATGCCTGACTTTTCTCTGCCTTTCCAACTACATGTTGATGCCTCCTCTGTAGCGCTAGGGGCGGTTCTCTCTCAAACGACTTCCGAGGGAAGTAGACCTGTAGCTTTCGCCAGCAGAACTTTGAGCCCTGCCGAAAGAAAGTATAGCATATATGAAAAGGAATGTCTCAGCTGTATCTTCGGCATCGACAAGTTCGCTGACTATCTAGAGCTTCGCCAGTTTGAGTTGTACACTGACAACATGGCCCTCAGCTGGATATGGAATCACCCGAAACAACTAGGGAAAATTGGACGGTGGGTTTGGAAGCTATCCAGGTTTAAGTTTACTACCCATCACGTTGCTGGGAAGCTTAATGTTGTCGCTGACGCTTTGTCTAGGATGTGTGAGGATAAGGAACCTGTAGGAGAATGTAAGGAGGATGGCTCGTTATTTGTTATCCATACGATTCCCGAATCCTTTATCTCAATCAAAGACCATCAGTTGATGGATCCGTGTTGCAGACAGATCGTTGACAGGATCAAGCGTGGAGAGAGGATTGGGAACTACGAGATTTTTAAAGACCTCTTAGTAGTTCGTGTCAAGGGTAGGATAAGATATTTTGTGCCAGAGAAACTTAGGCCTATGTTACTTAAATATTTCCACGACTCCCTTTTTGGCGGCCATTGCGGTGTCCTTAAGACCGAACGCAAGATTTCTAAGGAATTTTTTTGGCCCTTAATGCCTAGAGACGTTAGAGATTGGGTGCGCAAATGTGAGCCGTGTCAATTGGCCAAACCGGCGCGTAATTCTAAAATAGGGTTTCACTCCGCGGATGTTGCTAAGCAACCGTGGGAGAAAGTTTTTGTTGATTTCGTCGGCCCCCTTACCCGCTCTACCCAAGGGAACACCTCTATACTCGTTGCCATGGACGCCTTCTCTAAATTCGTCATACTCATCCCCCTAAGGAACATGAAGGCAAGGACGACTGTTAATGCTCTGTGCAGGCGTGTTTGGGCGATTTTAGGGACCCCAAGGGTCATAGTAAGTGATAATGGACCGTGTTTCCGTTCTAAAGCTTTCGGAGATATGTGTTTTTCGTGGGGGATAAGACACGTTACCACTAGCCCGTACAACCCATCGCCGAACCATGTAGAAAGGTTTAATCGTAACCTAAACGTTGCCTTGACGATCTTTCACCACCTGGATCACACCCACTGGGACCAGGACTTAGACGTTTTGAACATTGCTTTTAACGCCGCTTTCCATGAGTCAGTCAAAGCCACTCCTTCCTCTATCCTCCTCAATAGGGACCTGAACCACCCATTATTGTTTAACTGGGATATTGACCCACTCCTTAATGACGCAGGTGATTGTTCTTATGAAAAGAAATGTGAGGTAGCTTTTTCTAACCTCCTGAAGTCCCAAAGGAAGGTTGCCGCCACCTATAACCGAGGGCGTATCCCTGTCCCATTTAAACTTGGGGACGTTGTTGTGTGCAAGTGTTTTCCTCTTAGCTCAGCTGCTGACAAGTCTTCGGCGAAGATGGCGTATAAGTGGAGTGGTCCCTGGTCAATTGAAAGATTTCTTACACCTGTTTCGGTATTGTTAAAAGAAGTATCCGACCCATCCTTGACACGTAGAGCACATGTCAGCCACCTAAAGGCTGCAGGGAAATGAGTCAATTGACCCCGTGCTGTGTGTCGTCTGTTTGCTTAAGTGTACCTTTGTGATTTAATTTTGCGTTCTTAAATGCATGTTTCTAGGTATTCTATATTGTTGTATATATAATTTATATAAGGGAAGGGGTACCACCCCTGGTATTGTTAGGATAAATTTGTAGTACTGTAGGGCCTAGGTATGACTTGGGCAGAAACTTGTGTTGGACTGTTTATAATAAAGCGTGTGTCGGGTCCAAAGTACATGGTGCAGAACGTTCGCCCCACCGACCGGACTACCTCTAAGTGCGTGTGAAGCGGCAAACCCACCTTTCCTCATTCGTGGAAAGTCGTCGCTAAACAGAGTTGTGGGTATCTCTGTGACTCGTGCTGGGGACAATGTTAGTGCTACGAAACTGCCACAGTAACTTTCAAGGATGGCTGCGCTAACTGATAAACTTTACAATTGGATGTGGTGTTCACGTGTAAACTTTTGTTCTCAGAGACTTCACCTATTCGGCCTTCCGTCCCCCCCCTTTTCTGCCCTGCCCTTTCCTTCCCCTCCTTTGTTCCTGTACACTCATCGGCAGTCAACGATCGCCCAGCTGGGCATGGCGATGAAGCTTCCCTGGTGGTTAAAGCGGGCCACCTTACGAGCATATGCTGTCTCCCTGTCAACCCGGGATGACGGTGTGTTGGAGTGAGCGTGTGAAGCAGAGGTCAACCCCCGGAGTCCAGTTATTCGTCATCTCCCGAACCTGCATCTGGCCACCTAACATGGCCTCGGAGGGTACCGGAGCCGCCACCCACCCTCTAGTCAGCGGTGAACATCGAGGAAGGCGCCTCCCCGTGTCTTCACCAAAGGCTAAGGACGTCCTTCTTCTCCGTCCAAGGGGGGACATTGTGACGTTGTCACAGACATAATGCAAACATGGACGATCTGGCTCACCTGATCTGGTCCCCTTTGACTGGGCTGGATCTCGACTTCATGAAACACGCGCACTCAACTCCACTCAACATCACGCGGCTTACTGACCGCCCGTGGCTCGAGGCCCGATTAGAGCAAGACTCGGACAATTGAACGTCAAGATGCGCTAACCCGTATGCGCCGACGGTTGTGTTCGAGTGAAACAAGACTCATCCACCGGCGCGTGATTTGAAATTATCACGAGAATAATCGAGAATTCTGTCGAAGCAACGTACACCCCTCTCCCTTCGTCCCAGTGTGATTCCCGCCGTTTGTGAACACGTGATTGACTTTGTACAGTATATAACGGCTGGACTGTGTAGTGATGTCACTCATTTCTCTGCACTCGATTAGGTGAGACACTTGTCTTAGATTTAGACGTAGGTCGTTGTTCGACGTTTTCTAAATTATGTTTGGGTTAAATTGTTCAAAATTTAAGTTTCAACTTTAAATATAAATCATGATTACTAATAGCTATATTTCTCTGAGACTGCAGGATTTGCCTGTCAGCCATTATGGTTTATGCGCTAGCTTTTTTCTTTGTACTTAACGTTGTGTCCGCCTCACGGACGGGTTGGAACTTTAGCATGGCGCCATCTTGGGGCGCTAATGGAACTTTAGCATGTCGCCATCTTGGGGCGCTAATTATTTCTGTTTAACGTGTAACTTATTTTAAAATAGTTGTTCTGCTTGCTAAAAGTTAAAGATTTGTTACGATTGTGATTCTTTTTAAATTGTTACTCAACTCGGGGGGCGCGAGCCCGTGCACCCAGCACATTGGTTATTACAATAATAATAATTAGATTGAACTAATTTGATTGGGATCTATTGTAACAGGTTAGGTTTAGGTAAATCATTTTCTCTGTGGCGCCTTATAATGGCAGTCTATTATAAAACTTCATACTTATGTCAATATAGTGTCGGCATCGCCAGGTCGTGTAGACCTATACATATTACTTGTATTTAACTTTCCTGCTAGGTTAGTCGCCTTCTGCGAGGGTCAATTTAATTATGACTACGTTGGTATTAATCATTCTGTTTTCTCTTAACGACTTGGGGTCTTGCCCCTTTATTTATTGTTTACTTCGGCCCTTATCGGCCAGTCACTCGACTTTCCTAGAGTGCCTCGCTCTTGTATGTCTGCTAGTTGTTTGTAGAATAAAATAAACTCTCTTGTAACTTACCTACCCTTTATTTATTGAAATTTGAACCTATCAAATCATATGAAGGGGGGGGGTTACACGCTCAATGAGTGACACTCAATATAAAACTAGCGACAGACACACCGTAAAATGAAGATTATTTCCTCAGAGTCTGACAAACTAACTTAAATCTAGAACAAATACAACATCCAGCCCCTCTGACAGTTAATTCATCATTGTGAAAGGGGAAATGCACAGTCAACCAATGATACGTTTTTCGGACATTTTGGGAATCGAACCCGGGACCTTTAGCTGAGTATACAAACACGCTACCAACTGAGATAAAGTGTCGGACTGTGTATTGAAATCAACATTTAGTACGGTTTATGTGTTGTTAACAAAATATTTTATATTACGTGATAAAAAAATTACACCTCTGTACACAAATAAGAAACTGGTGCGTTGGTATTAACGCTAAAAGCTACCTGGTCTTATAAGTCATCGCACTCAAAATATAACTTGTTTTTGAGTTACGCGGAGGTCGGGGTGTAGTGTAGTTCTTCTTTTATATTCATTCAAGTATTAAATTATAAAAGACTTGTGAGATTTAAATGTATTTATTGAATGATCATAATACTAGTGTAAATATTTTTGTGAAAGTTCGGCCATTCATTTTTTATGGTACAAAGGCTCCTTCGGTCTAAAATGTGAGAACCCCTGGTCTAAGTCAATATATGTTAATGTGTTGAATAACACGCTCTGGTAGCTTTGTCAGTTCGAAGTACTTTAGTATTAATTTTAACCGAAATTAGTTGGGATGCCAGTGATTCTGAAGTCTCTATAAGTGAGGTACTCGGTGTAATAACCCATATCTTGTGTTAAGAGACTTAAAAACTAAAACGAACTTAATTACCAGAATGGTGGCTACTAGTTATATACATTTTCTTGTATACAATGTATGGAAGCTACTATGGTTGTGCTTTTTTCAAATGAGAATATAAGTGGCACTTTTAATATGTGTGTGTGTTTTGAATATAAAGTCTTAAACCAAGTCTTAAAAAGGAGCTTATGTATACGACTCATTTCTGTGTCTAATGTTTTAGTTATAAAGTAAATAATTCATGTTTGTATTGAAATTATTAGGGGTCATGGGGGAAGATGCCCCGTTTACTCCACCCCATTGAGTGCGCCCCTGGTTCTAAGTAAACGCTTAGTGAGAGGTCATTTTATCATAGATATAATTAATTTATAAAATATGATAGTTATTTCAATGGTTTTTATGAACTTATAATGCCCCTTTTTCTCGTCAAGTGAAAAAATCAAAAGTATATCCATTAGCTTTTATTTAATTAAAGGGTACTAAACTTTTAGTTCAAAACCCTTTAAAAAAGGTATAGATTATATATATAATGTTAATAATGAATACTTTTTGAGACAGTGTGTTAAAGGAATATCTCATTTTATATTATTAATTCAATATAGTAAGTATAGTATTTATCTTAAAAATGTTAATTCAAGTTTAAATGTAATTATAATTATACAAAAATGTACATTTGTTATATTTGAATATGATGTATTTTCACTGTCAAAATATGTTTTTCAAGTAAATAGAGTAAGATCTAGTAGTGTTGTTTTTTCATTGTAACTTCACGCCAGTCAATGCTTTCCACATTTAATAGCAATTAGAAGGTAGGTATGAGGAAGATAGAACTATGAGAAGTACCCACATTTGCGTGGAAAAACGGGAAACCATTTTGGAAAAATTACCATAAGTACACCGTGTAATTGAGCAGGCGCGGTATGCACATTTTTGTCCTTGATTCATTATTTTATAGTAAAAATCTTTCTTTCAAAAATGAAGATGAAATACATATTTAAAAAAATTAGATATCACTAAACTTTACACAAAAATATACAAATCAATACATTATTTAATCTATATAAAGCAAAGGATCAAGCAAGACAGAGGTGCCCACCTACAACTCGTGAAACTCAAAACAAATTATGTTAGTGGGTTTGAAAAAGAACCAAAGGAAATTTGCCGGGGAATAATAAATTTTTGTTATGGTTTACTTCAAGGTCGTTTGCTATTATTAGGATTGGAGGGAGGAAAGGCCTGCTGCCTAATCCCACCCTTCATAGTCTCTTGTAGAGTGCGACGGAGAAGAGAGAAAGAGAAGATTTAGCCTGTTTGCAACGTAACTCAAGTTAGCCCGCCACATTGCTGAAAAAACCCCTTTTTTGTCTAATAGTTTGTGCTCTATTTGTGCTCATATGTGCCCGAACATGAACATTTGTGCTGTGAAACTGGCCAATTTAGAAAATATTTAATGTGGTGGGCCAACTTGAGCTCAAGCTAGCCCACCACATATTGAAAAACACAACATAACAAAATTTATTTAAGTCAATCCATTGTGCTCCATTTGTGCTCATATGTGTCCGAAAATTAACATTTGTGCTTTAAAATTAGAAAATCTAAAGAACAATTAATGTGGTGGGCTAACTTGAGTCTTCCCTATACTATAACCTGTAGAAAAATTGAGTTCAAGCTGACCTGCCACATTTTTAAATATCAATGTAACAAAATTCTGTTTTCACCATTAGTTTTTTTTTCGTTTGTGCTCAAATGTGCCCAAAAATGAGTATTTGTGCTCTAAAATTAGAAAATCTAGAAAACAGTTAATGTGGTGGGCTAGCTTGAGCTCCAGTTGGATCGCCTTCATTAAATGTTATCTAAAAGGCCTAGTTTCACAGCACTATAGTTCATGTTCGGGCACATATGAGCACAAACGAAATAAAAACGAATGGTGAAAACAGAATTTTGTTACATTAATATCTCAAAATGTGGCGAGCCAACTTTTACTCTATTTTTCTACAGGTTATGATATAGGAAAGGCTCAACTTGGCCGGCCACATTAAATGTTATATAGCATTCCTAATTTTAGAGCACAAATGTTTATTTTCGAGCACATATGAACACAAACAAAGAACAAAATAATGGCTAAAACAGAATTTTGTTATGTTTTTGTTTTCAATATGTGTTGGGCTATCTTGAGCTCTAGCTAGATCGCATTCAATAAATGTTATATAAAAGGCCTATGTTCACAGCACTAACGTTCATGTTCATGCACATATGAGCACAAACGAAATAAAAACGAGTGGTGTAAACAGAATTTTGTTACATTGTTATTTAAAAATATGGCGGGCCACCTTGAACTCGATTTTTCTACATGTTAATGAATAGGGAAGACTCAAGTTAGCCCGCCACCTTAATTCTTCTCTAGATTTTCTAATTTTATAGGACAAAAAAAGGTGACCTGGTGGTCTAGGGGTAAGGTGTTAGACTTCTGAGCTAGCGGCCGGGGTCAATCCTCAGTCCTGGCACAGATTTATCTGATTTTCAAAACCTTCCTTCACCTCTGACAAGACGTATATTAATCACAACTTGTGAATGTGTGGAATACCAGGCCTCCACCGTGGTTAGGATTCCACGTTAAACTGTAGGTCCTTCATTTCATCTCACAATCGCCCTACCATTACACATTGGCGTAAGTGCGTACAACCCAAATGGGTAGTAAGACGTGGTGCTAATAATAATAATAATAATTTATAGGACAAATGTTCATTTCCGGGTACACATGAGCACAAACGAAGCTCAAACTAATGGCGAAAACAGAATTTTGTTACGTTGATATTTAAAAATGTGGCTGGCCAGCTTGAACTATTTTTTTCTACAGTTTATGATATAGGGAAGGTTCAAGTTAGCCCGCCACATTAAATGTTCTCTAAATTTTCTAATTTTAAAGCACAAATGTTCATTTTTGGGCACATATGAGCACAAACGGAATACAATGTATTGACTTAAATAAATTTTGTTATGTTGTGTTTTTCAATATGTGGCAGGCTAGCTTGAGCTCAAGTTGGCCCGCCACATTAAATATTTTCTAAATTGGCCAGTTTAACAACACAAATGTTCATGTTCGGGAACATATGAGCATAAATAGAGCACAAACGATTAGACAAAAAAAGAATTTTTTTTCGGCAAAGTGGCGGGCCAACTTGACTCACGTCTGTTTGCCTCTAGGCTATAAGAGTGTCACTTTTTGGAATGGGAGAACACAAGCGATCCTAGCGGTGAGATATTTTTACCAACCAAAGCTCGTCAGATCTATCCCACTGGCCTCTGCTGCAGCCATTGGCTTTTCGGAGATCCACTTGCTTACATCGTACGTTTTTCTTGCCCTAGGAAGTTATCATCCTGTAAAGGCTTCAACATTTTGTATTTTTACGTTTTATGAAGACTTAAAAAAAGACCAACGACAATTCCATAAAATCTTTTGTAATTTTTTTCACAAGTTGAAATAATTCCTGAGAATGCTTTGCTAATTACTAGGAGGGAAATTAGTATATAGTTTTTAAACAAAGGACCTATTGTGTTAACATAGCCCATGTTGTTAATAATATCACCGTAATAAAAATAGTTACACTGTTTTAAAAAAATAACTGTACTAATTTTGTATAATAATACTTATAATAATTCTAACAATAATAATAGAGTTAAGGATCTAGTCAAAACCATAATTTAAGTTTATATATATATATATATAACCAATGTAATATTTACTGGCAAAATTAATTTAATGCGTCACTATTATTTATATATTAATTATTAATACAATAGCTAAAAAAAAAGTTCATATATATCTCAGTAGCGCTAAACGAAAATCGGGCGTCACTTCAGACAAATTTAAAGTGGGTGGGTTGAATATTGGTTTCCACTTTCATTTTGCCTTTCGGAATAAGTTGTCAAAAGTCCCCATAATTTGAATGTACGCATATAATTTTAGATATATTAACAAGGAAATAATATCGGAAATCTATATATAAAAAAGGTGATATAGTTTTTTGTGAACTACTGATCTAGTTGTATGTAGGATATTATCAATGTTTTTAGAAATATTGTAACTACCTTGCATCAGTTGTGCTATCTATTTTCAGATGAAACAACTAACAGTACCTTTTACTTTCCGAAGATAACCGAAGGTTTTAAATTTACATTTTAGGCCAAATGCCTTTAGGCCAACTGCCTTTTAGGCCAAATGCCTTTTAGGCCAAATGCCTTTAGGCCAAACGCCTTTTAGGCCTGTTTTGAGTTGATTGAGATAGAGAGTTAATTATTTGATGTTGGCGTAAGAGACATGGTGAGATCCTACCTGATGCTGAAGATCCGGTGGTTCAGTAACCCAAGTAGGCCTACCTGGGGTTGTGATGGGATGATCTTGAGGGATTTTGATCAGTCGCACAGTTAGAAGTTATGATGAGAATGAGGTCATTTCATTTAAGTGTGCAAACCATGAAAATAAACCGAGAGGTTGAGCCGCGGTGGTAACGCACGTCCACCTTTGAGGAAAACACTTAGCGGACAAACAGGGAAACGCGCGTAAAAACACGAGCAAGCAATTGTACCACCCTTAAAAAACATAATTGATTAAAGAAAGGGCGGTAGACCAAAAAATGTGATAGTTATATAATTAATAATGAATATAAGAAATATTTAATTACGTAAACAATAATGAAATGTATAATAAAATACAAAGAAATAAATACTAAACAAGGCCAAATGCCTTTTAGGCCAAATGACTTTTGGTTTCATTTTTAGGCCAAATGCCTTTTAGGCCAACTGCCGCGTCCCCGTTAAAACAATAATAATTAAGTTGAAATAAAGTTTTTTCACCACTTTTCAAAACTATCATTACCTACTTGGAATATCCAATATGTTTCCTATCTCGGTCCACAGTTTCTTTATAATGTCTCTGTTGCTATGGTTCTTAGAAGAGGCATCCCAGATGAACCCTTCTTGCTTCAACGCATGCTATTAGCATATCAATTTCCATCGTAAACAAAAACACAAATACACGAGGACAAAACCTCTTGAAAACACAAGGGAAATAAAATAACTCTCACGTCAATACAACAAGCGTGCATGAAGAAACAAATTTATTTAATCCGCGGTTGCACGTGCACAAGCTTGTACAAGCTTGCGCACGCTCGCGCATACAGTTTACTTGCGCAAGCTTGCATCCAAAGTGACCGCAGCCTAATAGATATTAGCTCGCATAATCATATGAATTTTGCACCTTTCAAGAGATTGTCTATGTTCCATGAACTACACTACTGATTTGTCTCCCCTTGACCTAAATATTTATGTTCGTTTCGAGGTCATTGCCTATAAGCCTCATTTCGTTCAAATGCAATAATTAACCACATCAAGAAATTGTAATGTTGGGGCTTAACTTGCTTCGTATTGCCTCTCTCTCTTTGCTCTCACTGCGCATGCGCTTACCCTCCCTTGATGGCCACTCTGACCTGCGTTGTAGCAGTAAGATGTGATCGGCTGACACCTGTTCTCCCCTTCCTTTTTTCTTATCAATAAAGAAGTTGATTTAATATACTGCTCGAGCAGAATAATAAACACAACTTGTAATAATTTACGACTGCTCGGGTCTCTAACTGTACATTCTCTACTGTAGCAGACAATCTGAGTAGGCCCTGACCGGAAAGGAGTCCGGTGGAGTCAACGCAAGGGCTACCCGAACGTAGCACCCCGCCACACCTGGATCACCCACACTACCATAGTATATCGCCGCTTGCCCTACCACTGTGGCTACAATAACGCAGCGCTGTCACAGCTGATTTCTACGTTTGAGTTGGGTTTCGCACGGACTGTTTGGTAGCCGGACTGGCTAATTCTCGTCTACGTACGGTTTGTACCGTTGCTCGCCGAGTTGTGTATCTTTTGCTTTGTAATTCTAAATGTATAGTGACGAGTAATGTGAAGGTTAAGCATCGGCTCAACTTATTTGGGAGTCATGAAGTGCTCGTTTCTTTCTAAGTCAATCCCCTGATAAATTGATGTATATAAGCATTGAGTTAGGCTGATATTATAAGAGTTGTCTCGAGAGTCAACTAGGCATGATAGTTCAATGAGCAGATATAGTTCTTTGTTGACATGTACTACTTGTGTTGTTTATTGTGCTAAGCTGCTTATCCTCATGAGTTTGAGTTATGTTAGAATTGTCTATATACAACCATCACTATGGATATTTGACTAATTAACGTTAGATTGGTTACTAGGCAATGTTGTTTGTATTGCTAGGAAGGGAACCCTTGATTCACTATTGTGGAGTTCTAGATATGTATTGATGACCTAATTAGGTCTTTAGGCCATGGCTAAGTTATCTTGTATTATGTTATTTTGGGATCCTGTAATTTACTACTTATTATTGGCTCTGCCCTTGGACGGCCCTTATATCGTCATTGCAAGTTTATTTGAAGCCCTGTAGATGACCCTCTTATGTCGTGTACTCATTGTAGTTGGACTTGTTGAGTATACCTAGTAGACATGTTTTATTCGTGAGTGTGGCCACTGTAGCTCTTGGCTATAGCTATTTTGCCCTAACTGGGGCTAATTATCCCTGTATAGGAGGGACTCATTGTGACTACGATGTTAACTCACTATTAGTTACCATATATAGTGCGTTTAGTTGCTTAACTAATAGATTACTAAGTAGCTAGGCTTCTTAAGAACCTAAGTGAGCACAAGCTGATGGGTTAATGGGAATGTGCTTTGGGATACAGACATTAAATCACGTTAACTCTTTCTTGGGGTCAATTCAAGGGATTTATTTATATGTTTATAAATATAGACCCGCAACTGTCCAGCTTGTTGCAGTTGACGAGTCGTAGGGATATTCTTTTCGTGAGCTTTTAGGATCCTGGATATTGATTCCAAACTGTAATTTGCTTTAGTTAACTACTGTTGGCTCATTTGCCTGTACTCACAGGGCTCATTATACTGGACGTTTTGTTTTCAATTTATTAAGTATTTCTTTATCTACTTGTTGTGATACTACACTCTACAATCTTATTATATTTATTACAGAAGACAACGGAAGCCATATGCATTATCCTTTGTCACATACTGTACTCTGTTTACATATCTAACTTAATAAAATTCTGTAATTATTGTATTTCTTTCTTTATTTGATGGTTACCTTCTATAAACCCTTAGGGAGGGTTCAATTTTGTTTAGCAATCTCTCAAGGTATCCTTATTGACTTAAAAACAATTTATTATTTTTTATATCTCTTTTGGTCTCGATTAAAAAAATAATAATTACAGTCATCTTCTTTAACTTCGAACAGTGCCTTGAGTTCTCTTAACACAAGTGCCAAAATTTCTGAGCAAGTACTTACTAGCATTCCTTCATCCACACATAATGCAAGCCAAACTTCAATGACATTAATCGTTGCTCTAAAGACACATTTATCGGTTTTCAATATCTTTAATTCAAATGATTTTAAAAATACCAGGAACTTCTTAATCCAGAAATGTGGAGACTGCTTTAGTTCTTATAAACTGCAGACCATGTTTAGATCACCTTTCTCGAAACCTTCTGGTTGTTGTATAAACAATTCTTCATGCAGTTCACCATGTATAAACGCAGTTTTCATGTCAAACTGTATCATTTCAAGATCATAGATTGTTGGAAATGCAAGAAGTATTACAATCGAATCGTGAAACTGTTTCCGTATAATCGATACCTGCCTTTTGTGAATATACCTTTGCACATAACCGTGCTTTGAATCGCTCAACACTTTCATCTGGTCTTTTATTTTATTTTATATACTCATTTGCAGCCTATAGCTTTTCGATTCGAAGGTAGATGTGTTTAAGGTCCAAGTTTTGCGTTTAGTTAAAGGTGTCATCTTTTCCTCCATATCAGTGAACCATTCCTTAGAATACTTGTCAATAACTTCTTCCTGATACGTTTGAAGCTCCTTATAAATTGCTGCACATACTGTTTCAATTGTTACTTGACAAACATCAGATATTTTTGGTGGCCTTAGAGTACCTCCTTTACAAAGAGTTGATCCTGTATCTCTCTTGTCTTGTATAACTCTTTCTTTTGGCTCAGCATTTTTCTCAGACCCTGATACACATTCTTCAACTTCTTGTGTTTTTAAGTTCATTGTTCTGTGAGATTAAATTATAGATTAAAAATTCTGGGTCATTAATTACAGTATCTTTACTCATTTTTTCATTACATTCAACATCTCGAGCTACTGTAACTTTTCTTGTACTGGGATGATACAATCTGTAGTCGTACTACTACCGTCATAACTCATAACCAATTGCCTTACTAAGCCTTGCTTTCAAATTTAGTACGAGCTTGTTTGGGTATATGCTCATAAACGTTTGATCCAAATTTACACATGTGCTTCAAGTTGACCTTTTTTCCAGTAAACATCTCGAATGGTGTCACGTTATTGTCTACCATGCTTGGCCGCCTAATATAAATGTAAACACTCACATTTACTGCCTCAGCCCATAGTGCCTACGGGAGTTTTGCATCATTCAACATGGTCCTGGTGCATTCTACGCTTGATCGATTTTCCCGCTCAATATGCCCATTCTGTACCGCAAATATGGAATGGTTCTCTCGCAGATAGTCCCAGTTTCCTTAAAATGCTCTGTAAATTTTTCGTTACAAATTCACGACCATTGTCATTATTATTACTTTTATTTGGTTTTGCGTCTGCGTTTCTATCGTATGCTGGAATTGTATGAACCTATCAAAAACATAACTTTTGTACTTAGTAAAATAAACAAAACTATATGAAGTCCAGTCTTCCATAAATATAAAAAATAAAATTGGCTCTTCCCAGCAACGTAACTGTTATTTTCCCACATACATCAATGTGTATAAACGCACCAGGCTTACTTGCACGAGGACTAAGATTTTCATAAAACGCCAGTAGATGTTTCTTAACCAATTTACATGACAAACATAAAATATTGTAAATTTTGTTTGCCTTTAACCCCGATAATAGTTCTTGAATTGCCATGAATTTGAAGCTTTTAGTGCCCAGATTTCCAAGTCTTTCATGCCATAACTTTCCTGACTCCTGCGCTGAAATTGCCGGCTAGTGATTCTACTCTTTTAAAGCATCTTGTAACATTGATTAGCCATTTTAATCCCCGTTACAACAATTTGATTCTTTCTTGGAATCTGCACTTCAATTTTGCTTTCATCGAAAATCACCTTGAACTATTTACTAGTCACTGCTCCTACGGAAAATAGATTTATCTTGAGTTTTGGAACATATAACTTATTTTCACGTGTGCGAAGATCCCACTGTTCATTCACGAATGCTAACACCTCCACAGAGCCGATACCTTAAGCTTGAACATATGAATTATCTCTAAAATATACGACACTCAGATTGTCTTTTGGTTTTACCACAGAAAACCACTCCTTATGATAAGTCATGTGTTTTGACGCAGCACTGTTAGCCAGCCACATAGTTTCACATCCAGAAGCAGATACTTTTTTTGTTCAGCACTCAAAGTAACACGCTTTGACTCGTCCTTGCTTCGATAATTGTTTTTACCCAGCCAGTTACGGCACTGTTGTTTTATTGACCCGTTCGGCCACAGTAAAACCATATATTTTTCTAAACTATCTATTTTTTATGATTCTCTTTCTTCTTGTCATTGTGGGACACTTGACTTCTCATATTTTTGTAATTTTTCTGAACGCTTAGGGCCGCAAACGCTGTAGCAACATCATCGTTCTGCATGAGCCACTTCTCTTCCCTCAGAAGTTGAGGGGTTAGGTTCTCGAACGTCTGCATTTCCTCAGCGTATGAACCCCACGCACTTATAAACACGCCAAAGCTGCTCGACAAACTCTCGAGGGTTCTAGCAATTTTGTCTACGTGGGAAACAGCTGCTTCGACGTCCGCTAACGACAAAGCCATTGGCTTGATCATACTTATATGCTGAAAGATACTGTCGTTTGGATTCATCCTATAGCTGAAGAACTGCTACATAAGATTAACCTTATTTACAGAGATGCGTTGTTCGTGTACGTTCTTGAGGCTAGTCCACATCTGGGCCGCCGTCTCACATGCGATGACTGTTTGTATTTGACTATACTCAAGTCCCGTTGAAAGTATCAAAATTTATTTTTCATTCCCATTGTTTCACGCCTTAACTCCTCAACTTCAGTTGCTGTTGGTTTTTCCTTCTTGGCGTTGATGATGTCCATAATTTTCTCCGCGCGCAATATTATTTCCATTTGATAATTCTAAAGTTGGCGATTATTATCATCAAAGCATTGATTGTGAATGTCTTGACTTTATCCATCTTTGTAAGTCATCATTATGCTTTTATCCTACAAACAAATCTGTCACCATGAAATTCTCTGAGCACCCCAAGGATAACAAAAGACTGCATCAAAAAAACGGCGTCTTCTGCATGCCGGCGTTTTTTTATCCGTTAACAGCGCTAGAATATTTATAACGTTGTACTTTATTCACTAGCACATTGAATAGAGCTACTGGCCCATAACCTGTTAAGAGGACTATTTAAACTTGGTCGAACTTATTATAAGACTTTTTATTAGAAGGGGTGGTATCTGTGGGCTGTACCATAGAGCTCAAGCGTAAGCGAGGCTTATCGTCCAATCACGAGGAGTCAGCGCAGACATAACACTTCCTAGTCAGCTCTCATTCTTCTTTCCGCCAAGTAGTTCAGTCATTTGGGGCTTAACCTGTGAAGTTTTAGGGGAGTTTTGAAAATTGGTATATTTATAGATTTTGACGTGCTCTTTCCGAATTTTTACTTTGCCACCTCGTTGTTTTTCCGGAAGTAGCCACCATTTGGGAAAATGGCACTCGAAAACAGTTTTTCAATGATATTTCCTTTCCGACTCACTTTACGGTGAAAATAGTTATGTAATAAATTGAACTAGAGAACATTTCCTATAATTTATGTATTAACCTTTGGTCACGCTTGTAAATCAATTCATCGAAGCAGAAAGAATGGACAATTGGAACATACATCTTGACACTATCCAGAAAATGCTTGCCTTATTTTCATGCCAGTGGCCACTTCTTATATGCAAAGTCTTGCCACTTATATTTGCAAGATATGCTTGATTTTAAGGAAAGAATGACAGCCGAAGAATACGAATTTTTCACGAGTAAAGGATACTTTACAATTAGAAGTTCAGAGAAATTTTGGTGTGGTACAGGGTATGATATGACGATTGAACCATCGTTGATGAAGATGATGAAAGGCCTTGGCGGCCTTACTCATGGACTAGGAATCAAGGACAGCGTGCTTTCCAAGGGTACTATAGGAATGGTGTTCCTGCACAATGTTTGCGACGAGGTTGAACAATTTTGCAACGTAGCTTTTTCCACTTCCGAGCAGCATGTCGAGATGACAAGCTCGCGGATTAGTCGTGATAATGGCGACGTACTAAAACTAATGGATTGGTTGTGCCAACATTCTCCTTCTCCAGAAGTAAAGGAACTCATGTCAATAAGCACTGGAATTATTGGAGATGAGAAAATAAACTGTCACATGTCTCAAGAAGTGGGTATTGATAGCATTTCAAAAATCGTCGGTGAGAATTTCTATAACGTAAAATTCAAACGGAATGATAGAGTGAAATCACTTGGCGTTATGAATGCAGGCGTCCGGATAGATGACGACAT
>JBCFYV010009406.1:0-22391 GCA_039000515.1 Timema cristinae | reverse complement strand
TTAGTTGTGTATATTTCAGAAGATGATAATGAGAAAAATTAGTTTTAAAAAGAAATGAACACGAATTAGCGTGAAGAAAGGACCAGAAAGAAAAGTGGAAAATTACCTCCAGTACACCCAGCCTAGACCCGAACCTTGACCTCCAGTCAATGCCAGTCTAATAATATATTGCGGATCTTACTTCTGATGCCGTAGAGCCAATGGTGGGGGTAAATCAATATAATTTGACTAAAAAACTAACTCGACTATACAACAAGCACCCAGTACACATGTCGGTAATCCAGTAATGTGGAGCTGCTCTAAATGGCCACCTTCGGCCTAAACCCAGACGTCGAGTCGTAGAATAACTTAACTCTTTCTAACGTACCTACCTACCATACCAGGTGTTTGGAATAACACATAGAACATACCTATAGTAGGCCATTACTTAAAATTGCAGTAGATCTTGTGGAGCGCGTTAGTTGCCAGACCTTACTCGTTTGAGACAGATTTTATTATAAAAACTTATAAAGTTACACCTATACACTTTATGGCAATACATTTTAAGTTTGGCTCATACCAATAATTGTGTATTATTGTTTATATTTATAAATATTGGTATAATTATTCAATCATATTTTAATAGACAGTGCACAAAATCACCCGCGATGAGTAGGTTGGGAAGTATGTCAAACTAAGGATTCTTTCCCAAGTCAGTTGAAACAAATTATTTTCTCCTCTAAAGATGTGAATGTGTGTGAACTTTCTTAAACTATTACCTAATTCATCCATTCCTTGTTATATATCATTTAGGTCGATTATATCCGTAGGTTTATGTTCGATATCAATTACCATTAAATCACAAACAAACAAAACCTACCATATGTCGACACTAAAATATAGGTTGAAACTGTCAGAATATAATAATTCGCGCCTTAATACTTAGGCTGTACACTGGTGCACTCTGGAGGTTAATCTTGTTAACTATTGTAAATCAAGTGGGTCTTGTTTTGTAAAATGTTGTAAAAAAAAATAAGGATCATCACAAACTAATTTTCCCTAAACGCTTTTAAAGGATACGGGCCCAGGATTAGTTCCCAATGCGTTGTTGGTTCCCTAAAGATAAAACTAATCAGTTTCGTAGTATTTTGTTGCTCGAGCTATCCATACTGCCGGCTGTTAACGTCGCAAGAAAGTTGTTTTTCATGAGCACATTAAGTTTAGTGTCACAATATTTGAGTGAACATTCCCACGGGAATATTCATGTTTATCAGTTAAACGAAAAAGTGACATTTCAAGTAATTGTACACAAGTAAGTTTATTTACTCAATAGAGTCCGTCTCTAAGAATAGGCCTTAATCTTAACCTTGAACTTTATTCACAATGTCGGAAAAGATCGACATAACAGGTGTTATTAAGTTTAATGTTAGTAACTCTCAGCAATGGAAGTTCCAGTTGACATGCGCTCTACGTGCCAAAGGGATTTTCAAAATCGCAAAAGGTGAGGTAGCTATGTCTACTGGAAATGCAAACAAGGCAATCGACCTAAGGCAGCAAAGTGAGACCGTAGCTATATTTACCCTTACCACAACTCTAGAGCTTAAGTCAGATTGTCTTAATTGAAAATTGTAAATCATCCTATGAAATAATAAGCAAACTAAATTATATTTACAAGCACAGATCAGAAACAAATAAAATAATAGTACATGAGCGTTTTTATCATTATCAATGGAGCTCGGCCGATTCAGTGGCTCAAAACATCGCCAAAGTGGAAGCTCTTGCCCGACAAATAAAAGAGGTTGGAGATTCAGTCAGCGATCTAGCTATCATGACCAAGATATTGAGTAGTCTACTTCTGAAATATTAAAGTTTCAGACAGGCCTGGCTTTCCACGAGTGAGGACAAACAAACCATCGCCAATTTGACGTCACGTCTGATTGATGAAGAGGCGAGCCTGACTCAGGGGGAAGAGCAAAAAACTGCTTTAGCTTCTATAGCTAACCGAGAAACTAGATCTCATGGACATAAACCACAATTTTATGAAGCAGAAAAACAAAGTAATTAAACCATAAGAAAACTTACCTGCTAAAACTGCCAACGTAAAGGCCACCTTGCCCGTGACTGCCGGAGTGAGAAGAAAAATCGCAACAGTTTCTGATAAAGGCAAAACTAACCAGTCAAATTTTTCTGCCTTAAATGTTGAGAAAGCAAATGCATGTATTATCCATTCACGGTAGGAATTACTCTCTGAAAGGTCTTTTTTCCTACCAATATCCTACTATATAATAGATTATGGTAGGAAAAAGGCCTTTCAGAAGTCAATTCCTACCGTGAACAAACAGTATTTCTTTTTCTGGCGAGAATACTTGGACCATGGATAATGGGGCTTCCAGCCATATGACATGGCACAGAGACTACTTTGACAAGTTTTAAGAGGTTAGTGAAAGTTCTTCTGTACGTCTTGGTGGCAACCACAAGGTGTTTGTCAAAGGTAAAGGTGATGTGATGATTCGGAAGTTGCTGAATGGTCAGTGGTATGACTCGGTCATTAGAAACGTCCAATTTGTTCCGGACGTGAAAAAGAACCTTATGTCTGAAGGAAAAATCACCAAGCTAAGAATTAAAATGGTTAAATCAGATAATTTTGTTGAAGTTTTTGAAAAAGGAAAGTTGGTTGCTTGTGGTGAACGCCAGCCCAGTAACCTGTATAAAATGCTTTTTCATACTCTAACCTCATATGAAGCTAATTCGGTCACTCAGATTAGTTTGAAGATATGGCAAGAAAGCCTCGGCCACACCAATTTAGAACGTTGAAGGAGATAGTCTCAAAAGACTTAGCTAGGCAGAGTGTTGAATGACTTAAGCTGGCAAAAGAGCACAGTAAATAAAACCCTGTAAGGTTGAGTCTGTTTCTTACTTGTCTGTGGCCTGGAGGCGCCATATTTCTAAATGCGGCCCTGATTAGGTTTGTTTATTTTTAGGATTGTTTTTCATTTACCTGCACAAAATTTAAATGTCCTACCCCGCTGAGAAGTATGCTGTTGGCTTAAGGAATTTTTAGCCCCCCTTCCCCAGCTTTTATTTTAAAATGTCTACCCTTTACAGTTATCTGAGGTATATCATTGACTTGGATAGCAAATTACAATTTTCTTTCATTTCAAAATTATTATTTTTTCTAATATTGTGAGGAAAAGTACAAACTATTGTTCCTTTTCGTTTCCCACATTTGCATTTTTAAATTTTGAGGCCAAATGATTTAACTTGGATGCTTTATTAAGAACCTGCCAAATTTAAATTTTAACCATACCCTAAAGTATTATTTTTATAATAGCGGTATTAATTTCGTTCCGTCCCATTTCCAGGTGATTTCATAATTTCAGACGTCATTGAACTATCCAGGAAGTCCTCTTCATTCTTGCCCATTTTTAATTTCCACAACATCAATAAGTTGTTTTAAAATCATTTTGGAAAATGTTGAGCCCCTAATTTTTTTAAATCAATTTTGAAGTTCCGAATTTTCACAATTTCCTGATTTTTGGGGTGGTCTTTGAGCCCAATTGTAAATATTTCAATTTTTATATTTCAATAAGAAGTGTTATTTTCAATTAGTTTGTGAAATATTTAGATTACAATGTTTCAAAATTTTAATTTTAAAATGTATAGATTTTAATACTTGTCTAGTTAACTGGGTAGCCAATTTACATTCTTACCAAATTTTTATTTTATTCCATACCTAAAAGTGATTTTTTTTTTCTCTTTGAAGTTTTGGTTGTTTATAAATCATTTCCCACACCACCATATTTCACGGACCCTTGTTAAGAAAAATCTCAAATTTCAAACTGTTCTGTTTTTTTAATCTTTTCCCAAATTTTAAATTTCTATCATTCCAATAAGTGGGGGTTAGTATTTGTTTTATATGTCTCCTGCCCATTATTTCCCTAAACTCAAATTTAAAATTTTCAATTTCTACCTGTCTCGCCCTCTTAATGTATGTAAATATTTCAATTTACTGCAATTTCGAGAATGTTATTTCTATTAGCTTTGGAAATTTAAAATTGTTCATGTGTTTATGGATGTTGACGTGGTCCTATATCTGCCTGACAAATTTCAATCCATTACTACACAAGAAAGTAGTGTTTTTGTATTTTTTGTGTACATTTTGAAACCCCACTTATTTATATATATAATATGTTTAACATTTCTTTAGTTATCTGGAGTGAATAATTTACATTCTTGTCAAATTTGAATTGTCTGCCTTAACTAAAAGGATTTTTCAATTTATACCACCAGCCTGTTTCCTTGAGTCCTATATTAAATCTCAAATTGTCATTATGTTTGGCTATTTGGAGTCGTCCTTATAATTGCCTGCAACATTTTAGTTGTCTACCACACCGAAGTAGTAGTTTTTATTAGTTTTGGAAAGGTATAATCTCCCACCTTCCTCATATCACCAATTCCCACAATAAAATTTGAAATTATAATACTTGTTTGAATATCTGGATTGTCCTCCTATCTGCCTGTTAAGTTTTAATTTTCTACCTCCCCAAAACAGATTTTTTTTTCTATTTATGCTTCCCCCTTGTCTTTTCCCAGCGCAGCATTTTTAAATGTTCCCTTTTTATACTTTTTTACTTATATGGATGATCCCTCTAACTGCCTGCCAAATTTTAGCTTTCCAGCTCATCTTCATTCAAAATAAATAAATATAAATTAAAATTATCTGTGGCAGTAGGTTAGAATCTTGGCTGGATTCAATGAACGTAGTTAGTGTTGCAAATGTGATATATCACTGGTTTTTTTTTCGTTTTTTCTCTTTAAGCTAATGTAGGTGCATTTTCATAAAAATATTATCCTTACCTCTTAGATCAGTGATTTTCAAAGTGGGGTACGCGATTTGGCGGTGATTTTTCATCTTAAACTGCTTTAAAAAAAAACATATCAACATATTGTATGTTGAAGATAACTTGCGACTCTACCTAAGCAAGATAACACAAGCCATTGATGAACTTTGCAAACGTAAACAAGCACACCCATCTCAATGAGTAACCACAGCATGATTTGTTCAGTCAATCGTTGATAATTTTGTTAGATTTGTTCTGTCAGTGGTGTCATTTTTTGTGTTTATTAATATATGTAGTTGTGTAAAGTAAACTGTAAATAGACACAAATAAATATAGGTGGTTTATTGTATACCCATTATTAAACTAAAATATGTTATATCCCTACAAGGGGTACGCCAATTATATAAATATTCCCAGTGGGTACGTGAAGCATGTAAGTTTAAGAACCAATGCCTTAGATTCAATCATTAAAATTATTATTTCACGACGTATTTAAATATTTAGAGGTTGTATAGTTTGAAGTGTTGGAGTCGAATGCCCTATGAAGTTTAAGCATTGATAAGCAAGACGCTTATAGCACTTTATATCAAGTTGTTTCTTACCCTTCTAGAGAGCTAATGACTCATACATAACTGGCTGACTAGCTACCTGCTTCACTGGTCAGACTAAAGAGCACAGAGAGGGAATGATTGACACAATGCGTCTCCCCGCCTAAACAGCTTTCACTCCTGCCTTAAAAGTTTACAAAATAAAGCAGGGTTCCCCAATATTTTTGATGGAGGTCCGTTTTAAGAACTCTACATGCTTCCGCGATCCGGCAAAACTTTAAAGTGACTCAAGTTCAAGCCCTATAGGACTATACTAATTAAAAAACGTGACTTTCTTTCTTTTTGGTTATTTTACTTAATTTATTATTGCTGGCCTTCCATGTCTACTACCCGCCCACCACCGAAATAGCACCATTTCTTATTTTTATCGCTTCTCGTCAAGGCCCTTAAAAATGTCTCTGCGGTCATGATACAGACCACGGTCCGCCATTTGGTGCCCACTGGAATAAAGGCCCCAGCCCTAAGCCGATAACCTTTTTTTTTTTTTTCAACACTTTCAGCTCTGCATTTAGGTGGTTCTGAGAATGGCTCGAGCTAGGGTTACACAGGAAAGAACAAAAGCGAGGGAGCGGTAGTGAACACGAAATTCGTTTCGGTGCGACCGACACACAGGGATGTGAAAAAAGTTTCGATACTTAAATAACATCTATATTTTCCTTTCGATACTTGTTTTTTTATACTTTTTCTGATATTAGTACTCACTCCGGTACCGGATCGGTATCGAAATCTAAACATTTGTTTTTGTCACCGTCATTCATGCTAGGATTAAATGTTTATTAGAGTGGACTGTAGATAAAGAACAAATGACACTATTTCTTAATTCTCACTAATTTTCTGCATGAAAAGCAAGAGGCAACTATAGCATTCAATCTCTTCTAGCACATCATAATTAATAAATGTCCTTTCATATTTATTTACCATACAGCCTGATAACTGACAGGGCGACGGTACGAGTGGCGACCAATCTACCACCCCTTCCTTTATCAATGAGCACGGTCATCACAAACTAAACAAAAGAAGCTTTTGTAGAGCTCAAGTGCCCCACGCAAAGAAAGTAGAAAAGTTTATGTGCGTTTTTTAAGTAAATGAAACAGGACAAGGCGCCCATTCTTCCAGTGTTTGTCGATAGTTAATAACCTATCTTGATAGTACAAACGACGAATGTAGTTTTTAAAAATGACACCTCCCAGAAGTGAAATATAAAAATTTTGATACCTATACTTAGTGGTATCGATAGCCTACTTTTCTTTCGATACTGGCAGTATCAATAGCTTTCCTCCGATACTTTTAATGAGTACAGTATCGAAACTTTTATTTAGATACCACATCCCTACCGACACAGAGAACGCCGGCGAACAACCTTCGCAGGCTTCGCACGTGTTCACTAAGCGAAAATACTCGTTCGCTTGTGCTCCGACTTCTGTCGGTTTTCCAAGCGAATCATCAAACTATATTTGTGTTATCACCTGTTCTGGTTTCTTTCGGTGTGACCGGGTATAACATCAAGTGGTTGAGTTTAGTACAGTGCGGTTTCCTTATTGCTTGCTGTACCTGGCGTTTTAATTAAGTTTATAATGGAGTTGATCAATAAAAAGGCATTACGACAGACGTTATGGAATATTACCAGTCTACGATCAAGTTGTAAATTTTGTAGTAGAGTATTTCCTCCGTGTCCGCATCCGCAAACCCCCGTCAGACAAAGCGACGCCAACTCGCTTTATTAGTTATCTACCCTACTCCTTTTTACCATGTTTCAAACTCTTAGCTACAATGGCATGAACTAATCACACCCGCCCTGCGAACTCACGATTTGATACTGTGCTCAATTATTTTATTTAGTGTAACCGCACCTGTTCAGTACCGATTGTGAGCACAGTAGACCCATAGCTTCTTTGGTGCTGAATGACAGCTCGCAGCTGACGCCATTGAAAAACTACCAGACCAAATTATGTATCCCTACGCAGAACCATATTATTGCAAAAACATGTGTTTAGCAGCTGTCAGTCAGCACCAAAGAAGCTATGGGGCTACTGTATATTATGTGAATGTTACCGAAAACATGCAGACGCTCGGTTCGCTTTTGTTTTCCTCGGTGTAATCCTACCCTTAGGCAAGTTTCAAAGAGCTGTGTTTTGCATTTCCAAAATTACATTCATATTTTCGACTGCTAACAGTCGGGTAGGATTATTATTGCTAAGATCAGTATAAATTATATGTATAGTTAATGTGGATTCAAACATTCTCCGTAAAACCAGCGCGTAACAAAAACATGGTCACGTGATGAACTCTAAACCAAGAAGATTTTCGCCGCATCGCAAATATATCAAGTACTTTCAAATAATATTTGATTAGGACTAAAAATAACCTCGCTCAGCTGTAATCGGTAATCAAGGCCGTAACCAGCCAATAATTTAGAGGGGTCTGGTAGGCACATCCCTCAATTGCCGGAGGCTAGAAAAAAATCTTTATATTAAACACCTCTAGAAGCTTTCTGTTCAAGTGCTTTTTATGGCAACACAGCCCCCTAATTTGTACTTGTGCCTTAATTTTGATATTTTTTGAACCATAGGCCCCTGGATAAAGCCATATATTTTAACTAAATTTCAGAGGGGTGTTGAATCCTCCCTGATGGTTTACCACTCTCACTCCACGCAAATGCAAGTTTAGTTACTCTAAGTTCAACCTTTTTTCATTCCTAACACATTAGTATAATTAGTACATAAACGTATAACACGAACCAAATAGTAAGACGCTGTGCTAAAAAAAAACACCAAAAAACACTTTCGCAAGGTTCCCCCTCCGCAGAGTTATTCTGTTTCTCTTCGTGCGCCTTTTTATGAAAACAAAACAGCTGCAGAAACGACGGCAATGATTTGAACGGTGTAATGGGAATGCCTCAACCAACTAATATTTATTTTTACGATGCGATCGTAACGTTTTACTTAACTCTTTAAAAACATAAATATTTTTTTCACCCTCGTCGATGGCCGTATGTTCTAAGCCAGGCGTCACTTTATAGTTGGGATGGACTGCCAATTACGGTGATATCAATGTTCCAATCCCGGTCGGGTGGCTTTTCTTATGTGGTTTTCCACTCTCCCTCCACGCAACTGCGAGTAAATTTCCCCTAATATTCCATATTCCTAGAACATTAGCGTGATTAGTACATCTGCGTATAGCCTGAATGGGTATTATTACGCGCTGATGAAAATAAGCTTAGGCGTTAAAAAATCATGGTATTATCACCTAATCAAAATTCAAAAGTTTAACTCTACCATTAATTTGAACAACCAATTTAAATTGCTAATTACTCAGAATGAGTAAGGGCAAAAAAAACTTTTCTTGGTACTGTAGTACAAAGCGGTACAAAGCTTTGGTATTTTCAAAAGCTCACAATTCAAAAGTAACCGTACAAGTTAATTAATCTGACAAGCGAGATTCTGGGAACTAAGTTGCACGGGAGCTAGGTAGTGTGGGTGAAACTGGGGACAGGAAACTGATAACACCGCTGAAACATAATATGGTGACTCGCAGCTCTGTCTTTTCTTGCGTTATGTTATAGGCTCAATAAAAGTCAATTTAAAAAAAGATTTATTCAAACACTATAAACTATTTGTTAATTTATTCGGTATCTTTAGTAACACCACTATACAAGCTACCCATTGGCGAAGCCATTAAAGTGGAACTTCAGGTATTTTATTTAAAATAATTAAGAACGTTTTACGACAAACGAGTTTAACTTCAGCGTCTCGCTCTTGTGGACGAACCCGCCCTCTTCGTGTTCATATCATGATATTGAGTGGCTATCCGCCCCGCTGCAATGGATGTAAAAATATAATTCGTTGCTACGGGAATAATTTGAGAGCACAAAAGCTGAATTTCGGGCACAATCGAATGGCATGGACAAATTTAGATTCCAAAAATGTGGCGAGCCAACATGAACATTAAGCTGACTCACCACATTAAAATCGTTACAACGGGCGTTATTTTACAGCGCAAAAGCTGAATTTCAGGCACATATGAGCAAAAACGGATCACAATCGATCGACATGAGCAAATTTAGATTCCAAAAATGTGGCGGGCCAGCTTGAAATTAAGTTAGTCAGCCACATTAAAATCGTTATAATTCAGGTAATTTGACAGAATTTCGGGCACATAGGAGCAGAAAACGTAGAACAATCAAGTATAAATGTGAATCTATTTGGAGTGTGTGGCGGGCCAACTTGATGTATGTGTAAGAGTTGACAGTAAAAATGTATTTTCTTAGCATTTCTACCAGGTAAATGAGATTATATACTATCTTTGCCCAACCAAGTAAATTAAATACCCATCTGCCATGATTTATTTCCTTTACTTTCGTTTAAGTTTCTTTTCTATTTCCTAAATTAAAATACAAGCTTTTCATTTTTTGTTGATTCTTTTCTTCAAAGTTAACAAATGCGCTCCAACACAACTTAATGTAGTGCACAAAACTTGGGGTCTCAGTTGCTGGTGTTTGAAAGATGAGAAGAACTCGCTTGTTATGGCTAGCAAGTCGATTTCCCAACATTCTCTAAACAAGTTCAAGCAGACACCTCCATGTTATTAATCGTAGAACCAGCCTCGCGGAAAATTAGATTTTTGGAAATATGATTCCCACATAGGTCTCAGGCTCTACCAAACTCTGCAACTTGATAATAGCAAGTTTCAAAACATCAAAACAAGTTATCACATTACCACACGGGTATGGTAGTAGGAAGTAGCATTATACAAAAAACTGTTTGACAAAATCTAAAAAAAATATTTGGGAGAATAGTTAGGTCAAGTGGCCAACACGACTTGAATCCATGGGCGTAGCGAGGGGGAATTTAAGGGTTTCAAAGAGGCATCTGAATTATATCTCCTCGGAAGAGACTCTCATCCAATACTTTAGACACAAACGCCCCAAATAAAAATCCTGAATTATATCTCCTTTAAAAATCGGAACTATATCTCCGAATGGTGACCTGGTGGTCTAGGGGTAAGGTGTCGGACTTCTGTGATGAGGTCCCGGGGTTCAATCCTCGGTCCCGGCACAGATTGATCCGATTATCAAACCCTTCCTTCACCTCTGACAAGAAGTGTATTAATCACAACTTGTGAATGTGGGGAATGTCAGGCCTCTACCGTGGTTCGGATTCCACGTTAAACTGTAGATCCTCCATTTCATCTCACAATCACCCTAACATTACACATTTGCGAAACTCGAACGGGTAGTAAGACGCGGTGCTAATAATAATAATAATAATAATAATAATAATATAATAATAAATCTCCGAAATCCTGAAATGTACCTCCTCAGAAGACACTTTCTTCCGACACTTGCCACACAAACAGCCCAAATGAAAATCCTGAATTGTATCTCTAAGGTCTATCCTGTGAATGTGGGGAATGCCAGGCCTCCACCGTGGTTCGGATTCCACGTTAAACTGTAGGTCCTTCATTTCATCTCACTATCACCCTACAATTACACATTAGCGTAAGTGCGTATAACCCGAATGGGTAGTAAGACGCGGTGCTAATAATAATATCTCTAAGGACTTAAGTTTTAATCCTTATGCTCATAAAGAATAAGTAAACCGGAAACATTAGAACTGGGAATGTAGTTTGTCATAAGACTGCTAGATGACATTACTAGCAACAAACTTTGATTTATGCTTAGTACAGCACATGAATAACAAAGAGGGGTAAAATCATTCAAATCAATGTAAATGAAACAATTATTTATAGAGGATTTTTATTTTCGTTTATGTTTGAAAAATAAAAATCCCATTGTAATATGTATTTTAGCAGTTTAACGGAAACATACGATTTGTGTATTTATAATTATTAAGTTTGTCTTGTATTTATTTACCCATTCTATGGAACCTGTAATATTTACATCTATTTTTTTAAATGTATAAATAATATGCCAAAAGTAAAAATTGAGGGTACTTTTACAATAAAAGATTTAAAAAGAATAAATGATTTTTAGGTCGTACACAAAGTATTTCTAAACCTTTAGCACTAAAATTTGAAAAAGAGTTAATTAATCTTGGGGAAAATTAACTCATTTGAAAACATATTATTTATTTTCAAATTGAATTTGAGGGGGATTAAAAATAATGTAATGATTTGATTTGTCAGCATTTATTGTATTTTTTTTTTTTTTTAGTTTTAGATATTCATTGACTGTACAGATTTATTCTTAAATTAGTGTGGTTTAATTAATTTTGAGCTATTTTCCCCCCATGCTTCACCTAAATTATAAGACATTGATGAGTATCTTATATATCTTTCAATTTCCTGGAGTCCCATTTTAAAATGTTTAGACACGTATAGTTATTTGAATTTAGTATTTTCACATGCCTACCAAATTTCAGTTTTATACCACACTGGGAAGTAGTGGTTTCTATTAGTTCTGTACATTTTGAGCTCCCCTCCCACATATATAATTTTGTCGTCGTTTATTAACCGATTTGGACAGCACCAGTTTTATACGATTCATAATTAGGTTAAACAATGCGTGACGGCTTTAGTTTGACAAAAAAGGCAAAATAAAATATATCGAAATTCTGGTCCGGCTTATTCATCGTCTCTTATCCGATTTTGACCAATCCCGTTTTAAACTCTTTTTAACTGTGAAGCAGTACATGAAAGCTATATTTTATCAATAAGAATGAGTTGGAGGGAGAGGTTAGGACTACTAAATTTCCAAAACTAATATAAATTAAACTTATTTGTAAAAGTCTGAAAATTTAACAATTTTAATTGGGATTCCTGTAGAAAATTTAATACGATTTCATATAACAAAATACGTTTTAAAATTCAGAATTTTTAGATATTAGTTGAAAATTGAAATTCTAAAGGAATGTAAAAGGACCACTCCAAATAACCATCAGATTCTGAAAATTTTAAATATTAAATGTGATCCTGGGAAAGAGTGTAGTAAGGGAGGATTTAGATTTAATTGGATCATATCACACGTTAAATATTTCATTTACTACCAATTTTGTTATATTTAGCGCGTTATCGCACTGGTTTTGCTAGTATTTATATAGTATATAATTTAATTATGTTAAATATTGGTTATGACTCTTTTTACTGTAAAACTAACTCAATTTTTGCATGCCTTTTACTCTCTCGACACCTCGGAGGGAGAATTGTGATCATAAAAAAATTGAACTGGAGATTTTGATAAATTTCAACGTTCCATGACCCCCTGAAACCGGAAAAGTGTTTTTCGCGATGTTGTGTGTTGTGTGTGTGTGTGTGTGTGCTTGCACGCATCTAAGCCTAGTACTGAAACCATTTTAACGATCGGGCTAAAACTTTATTTAGGAATTAGATATCGAGCCCTAAAATTAAGGGTACCGTAGTTTACTGATGGTGGAAAAGGGAGAAATTCAATTTTCTCAAAATTCTCTTTAATGATTTGATTTTTTTTATCTAGGCACTGTTTAATATTACTAACAAAATTGAAACTCCCAGTGAAAATGACTTTGAGAGTATTTTTGCAAAAGCGTGAATTTCCAAATTTGATCATATCTTTGTAACTATTTGAGATACGAAATTTACTTTTTCCTTACATTTTAGTAATTGTTATGCTCTGTGTGTATCTTCAAAATAAAGTGATCAAAACAGTTTACAGATTTCTAGAGTTTTTTTAAAATTTAATACATTTTTGTGCGCTGACATCTGGCCTAGCCTATTTAAATTTTTTCATTATTTCTCCAAGGACTAGATTTTCTTAAAATCCAGCTTACTTAACCTGATCTTAGATTAGCAAGTTGACATTGTAGTGAAAGACACAAGACCACTAAGATTTAATTATAATGACAGTGATGATTGATCTTTTAGTTGGCAATCATTATATCAACGAATAATTGATGGTCATAAAGTGCTAAAACTGTCTGCATGAGAAAATACCTACCACTGGCGATTCCAAATAAAATGGAATGTTGAAGGTCATGACGTTGAGCATGACAGGGGTGAAGAATAGTTTTGGAGTTTAAAAGTGGGGGAAGCCAGGCTAATCTCCCTCTAATGCTACCCTCCAGGTTGTTCGTTGTTAGGAAGGAGTTAACAGTGACTTAAGATACTTTTGGCTGGCTTCACTGAATCTTTGTAGCATGGAATTTCCTCTTTATGAAAATAAAAAACTAATTGATGCTATTTTATATTATATCTTAAATGCACTTTTTCAACTTATCTATTTACCGACTAATTATATCAGCGCAAGAATAATGACAAACTAGCTTACCTTATCACATTCACGAGACCCCCAGCAGTCAAACCATCACTACGAGAGGAAAGTTGCAATTTTATTAATGATAATTTTATCGAATGTGCAGGAATTCAAACCAAATATCCTTATTTCAGAATAAAACTCATAAGAAAATGATTATCAACTTATTTATAGGGTGCTAGTTCCTTTAGTACATATATATTGTTTAATGAAGACAAATCAAGACATAGAAAACTAAAGTACATTCACGTTTTTTAGTAACAGTGAGGTTGAAGTTCAAATCTCATTCAAATTAATTGAAAAGGTTTTGATCCTACCTATAGGTTAAATCGTTGTAAAGGCCTTTTTTTTAATTATGATCTAAAAAATTCATCAACAACATATGTGTAATTTTGTGTTGGTTCCCCTCAACTTTAGGAATTTATAGACCATAAGCCCTCACGTTTTTTGTAGAGCACGTGATTTTTATAACATTTTTGTATGGACTGCAAAATTTTAAAATTGTTAAACTATCTATTTATAGGTGGGTAATTGAGATTATTAAGAACTAGTCGATAAAATAAAATACAGTAAATTCATGTTTTTATAAAAGTGAGAATACATCAAAGTTTGTTTAGTGTTCTTTTGTTTTCTCGTGTAGTAAGTACGCGTTATGTTTAAATCTTTGCACCGATAAGTTACGGGATCTTTAAGGGTGTTGAAGAGGTTCAAAAAAATCAACTACCCGCCTCGGTGGCGTAGTTGGCTAACGCGCTTGTCGTGTAGAGCTCGACTGCTGAGGACGGGGAGATCGAAGGTTCGAATCTCGGTCGGGTGAACTGGGGTGGTTTTTCCTAAATGGTTTTCCAATCTTACCTCCACGCAAATGCGGGTTCACTTCCTCTTATTCAACCTTCCCAATTCCTAATCCATTAGCGTAATTAGTACTTAAAGCGTATAACCCGAACGGGTAATAAGACGCGGTGCTAAATATTAAATTTTTAAAAAATCAACTTTTAAAAAATATGTTACTAATAAGGTAATATTGTTGACATTCTGAATTTTTTTTTCAAAGCAAGGGTGTATTATCGTCATAAATGAATATCAAATTATTTATAACAAGTTACTCTAGTGAATATATTTTTAATATGGACTAAAACGTATTTTAAGTAAGTTATATGGATATAATATAGAAAACTAAAATGTAGGCATAGATGACATTCTTGGTGACAGTGAAGTCGAGGTTCATATTTATAGGGGGAGTGGGGCTCTAGCTTTATATCAAACTAGATAGCTGTTGCCCGCGGCTTTGCTCGCGTGGAAGTTGATTATATACAAATACGAAAATATACATATGAATTTACAGATTAATTTAAAAATTACGTTACGTTGATGACCATAACTTGACCTCAGATCAAAAATAATGCAAGTCCGATACAAACTTTCACCCCCTTTTTCATCCCTTATTAAATAAAATTTCCAAAATTCCTGAAACACGTATTTATTTGTTTTACGTCAATAACCGAAATACAAAATTTTGTTTATGTAACTTTCAAAATGACGGACTTTCATACATATTATCATACATATTATCATCCCTATTTTGACCCCTTTGGGGTGGAATTTTCTAAAATCCTTTCTTAGTGGGTGCCTACATAACAAAATGAATATACAGTCCGAATTTCATGCTTGTAGCCTTGATAGTTTGCGCTCGGCGATGATGAATCAGTCAGTCAGGACATGTTATTTTAGAATTATAGATTGTTATATAGCGCTTGTGTTAAAACTTAGTCACTAGATTTTATTTTATCAACAATCAGAATATTTGTGCCTGATCATCTATTGTCCCCCAATGGTCAGTTGATTCCCTAGAAACAAGTATTTCGTCTTTTTTAGTTTTAATGTAAATAAATTATTAATGAATATACATTTTTATTTTTTTACTTATTTTGCACCCCGTCTTTCTTACTATCCGTTCGGGTTATACGCTTATTGAATCTATAAATTTGGTCAAGCAAGGCTATATATTTAAGTAATCCTTTTGACGATAGTTTATAGCAGCATAGAGAAAGGATGTAATAGAATAGTGATACTTTTCTTTATGATAACAGCGATCTACACATTTTCTATAATTTTGGCCAAATTTGACTGTTATTTTGGACTTGCAGTATGTGAACGTGAATATAGTATCTTTATTTCTATGATCTATTCTATATCAAGGATTGGGAACGTGTGGCTCCTAGCCAGAAAAATTGCTGCTCTTTTCATGAAATGTAGTATACAAATGTGAGCTGTTCACTGTTCTTATAAAGCTATGTTTTCCAACCGCACATGATGAAATTTGCAGCAATGACTAATTCATAGCTATTACTACTGTTACAGCTCTGTGCATAACATTATACTTAGATTCTTAAAATCATCCAAAATCATATTTTGAATTTTATAGTTTTATTACATGGACATTTTAGCAAAATGTAATAATTTCATGGAACATTAAAAACAGTTCTGTGAAACATTATTGGAAGATGCCAAAGGGGACGACCAGACTGGGCGAGCGGCCCTAAAATATAAAATAGAACACATTTGTTGTAATAAGAGGTGGTCAGACTGGAGCGACCGAGAGCGCGCGCGCTTGAAAGATAAAACTGGTTATATTTTTAAAGTGCGCGCGCTCGAGCCGGTACAGTCTAGTATACAGGCACTAGGCAATATTATTGTATGTTGGTTCATTGAGTGCTAAGGAAACTTCCCATTATGACATTTTAATTACCATCGATAAGTTTAGCACACTTGCTACTAACGGCCTAATTTAATTGGTAAGATCATAAACCATACATAATTATATATATAATATATATATATATATATATATAACTGATATGTTAAAATACTTCAATATTATCAAAGTAGGCATTTACAAATAAGAATCACCATTAGCATGGAGAGAGGATGAGAAAACCACAACAATAAATCACTCAAAAACCACCCTCAGTTCACTGAGCCAAGATTCGGAGCCTCCTCGTTAACAACTATCGAGAGCTAGCTATCTGTCTGCTAATCCCGCACTCGCTCGTTCTGTAAATTGGTCGGGGTTTTAGGCCCTAAACTAATATAATTATATTAGTTTGCCATTGTTGATTTTGTTAATATAATACCACTCTTGAAACCACTAAATTCACTTTGTTTGCAATAGGCTTGCAAGTGCCGAATATTTATAATATTCAAAGACATTTAATAACAATTTACATATCATTTTGAGAGTACTACACTTAGACCTATAATACATTAGTTTTTTTCCAATCGTCTAGGCCTAATATCATCTCTATCTTACGATCAAATGTTTAATTATAAGAAAGTGTGGGGTTTAATATAAATAAGTTGTTGTCTAAATCATAACTAAAGTTATAAGCAATATATGTGTTGAATTTCAATTCATCAACTTCATTTTTCAGCCTTCAACTTTTAAAACTAGTAGTTTTCATTCTTGCAGAGTCGTTGGAATCTTAGCGTCTTCTAAATGTTTACTTTTAATTTTCACTTTTAAGCATCGTGCTATTTTATTTTATCTGTAGCCGGAAGCTGTTGCTTGCAAGTGTGGCTTGCACGTGTGACCTCACAGTGGAGAGGGGAGGTTTGGAGAGAACAGCTAGCCAATCAGCACATCTGATTTAGCGTCTGTGTTGGATATTATGGAGGTTTGATCAAACAAAATGGCGAGTGAAAGATTATCCTGCACGTGCGAAGCAGTCTTAGCATTTATTAGGTGTATATTTTTTTCTTTTAATTAATGGAGTGATTTTTGATACCAAACATTTAAAAGTTTCACAGTTCATGCGTAAATATTTTTTATAAGATTCCGGATCTTCAGTTTGAAGTTCTTTTAGCAGGCAACTGTTAATCCCTCTTGAATTTCGTCTCCCAACTTAAGGTAGAATCCACAATCGTTTAGCAGGTTTTCTTCTTGTTCTAAGCAGCAATGATATCACAATTGCACTCACAGTCTCTGCACTTGAAATTAAACCAATGGGAGTCCATTTATTTAATAACATGTATTGTAGCGACTGTGAAAGAAATGTGATGTAGTGTAATAACACATCTTTGATCAAAGACGGCGTTAAATCTTTTATCATATTGTAATAATTAAAACGCTAGCCTGATAAGAAATGTCTATACGCCATCGTAAGGGTGATATTATTTTAATAATTAATTATATTATTTTATAAATTAAAAGTTCTGGTGTTTTTTATAGTCTTTTATTTTAATTTTAAATGAATAAACTGTTTACTTTTAGCTAGATATCACACGCATTTTATATTTTGATAAAAGCCCGGCTATTGCGTTAAATGAATCTTAGCTATACTATACGTGTACTTGTCGAGAAGGAAGGATCACCAGCAGTGAGGAGATGTGCGCATTTGAAGGGGTATATCAAGCGACATTTCCTTCTAGAAGCTTCCTAAAAGAAAAGGGGTGAGGTCATCCAGGTGCGTCTCTTTCCACGGAAAGTGCGTTGTCTTTTTAAATAGAGACGTAGAAGGATTTCACCACACCTTACAACTCGACAGTTATACACAAATAAATCTTACTACCCGCTCGAATATTAAATATAGTAATTTTGAATATAGATTTGAATAATAACATATTGATATGTATAATTTCATATCATTACAATATATTTGATCAAAGAAAAATGTGATAGTATATTGTAATACCGTCCTGAAGCCTAAGACGCCATACGCTTCCCGGTAAGCACGCGAGTTAAAGAGGACGTGCTGGCAGACACGTGCCGGTTAGCACGCTAAATGTAATATATATAATCAGAAGTGCGGATAGTCCACAATTTATCCTTGTATTAAGCAATTTGTTTTCTTTTCAAAATGGATCTTCAAGTTTATTAGGAATAAAACTTCAAAATATATTTAATACATTTCTATTATTTTATCGGCTATGTTCTCCACCAAATCAATTAACCTCGAGATGTTCTACTAAACACACGGCTGCCGGAAGAGGTGATGGTTCGATGTCCGACTTGTCTCAGCTCGCTAGTTTGGCCACCCAGTCTCTGGCTCGCTTGTCAGTCTGGCCGAAACACAATACGAAGAATTGACAAATATACTAATATAAATCAAGAAGCACTGGGTTTAGAACTAATTCCTGAAATATTTCCTTAGACTCCGACATTATCAATGTTCTATTTAAGATAAATATCATACACTTGTCACAACCCTGAGCAATGCTGGGATGTTTGTTTTGATTTACATAACGTTCTTGAACGTACGTGACTGCAAGCGTTGCCCTAGCAAATATGATGTAACGAATTAGAAATATTAAAGAGGAATGCTGACTACTCACAACAGTGTTTCTCTAGTTGTGGAGTAAAGGGGCCAGACTGGGTTATAAGTCTATATTTTGTTGACATTGGGGCTGACACATTATCATCAATTTCAGAGGCAATTACGCTGCCCGACGCCGGACCATAGTATACTAGATCTTAGGGTCATAAATAGCACTTGTGTTTAGAGGGCAACCGTCGAGCCCAAGGTCTCGGGTTTGAGTTCTGTAGGGGGCCTCGAGCCGTGTCGGTCCGGGGCCTACTATCGGGCCTGCATGCTTCTCCCCCTACCTCCGGCGTGACGTCAGCCGAGGGCGGTCCTGTCCGACCTGTCACAGCTCTACACTGTTGTATAAGTGTAATCTGTTGTAAGTGCATTGTACAACAGTATTTTAAATGCCTTTAAAATGATGTGTACCTGGATGTAAATCTAACTATGAATACACCAATATAAAATCCGTACTTAAATTTCCCAGTGATGAAACGCTCAGACAAAAATTGATTCGGTCCATTTACAGAGACAATTTCATCCTTCCCACGTTTTCAGTCGTATGTGAGGATCATTTTACGGTATCAGATATTATTAGAGAAGACTCCGTAAAAAGGCACATGGCAACATTTTAACTTGTAGAAGAGATAAACCAAAATGAAAAAAAATTTGTTCATGCCCAATTATTATTGAAAAATCTACCTTCATACTCGTCTAAAACCTGGCAAAAAAAAAAGACTCGGAGAAAGACAAGAAATTTATATTCTTAAAAAAAAATTATGAAATCGCTAGGAAAGATAATTAATATCCTAAGCTCTACTGATTTTAGATTAAATGTTTCAGAAAACCATAACAAGGAATTTGATTAATAATTTTAATTTTAAATTAAGAAAATAAAATATAAAAGTTATTCAAATGTTTAACAACATTTCAAAAATACATGTTGTTTAGTTTATTGGTGGATTTGCTAAAGAATAATGTACATGTTACCGAAATGAAAAATTTGTAATACATTATTTGTTCATGAGTTTGCTATGAAACAGTCAAACAATGATAAAACTTACAACTAGAACATTAATCAAAGCTTCTCAATTCGAAAAAATAAGTAAATTATCTGACACAATATTAGGAACTAGTTTTAATAAATTATATATGTAAACGCCAGAGTTTTGATGTATTATTATTATTTGAAATGTATGGTTTAGGCTAGGTTATCTGTAAATTTCATTATATCACTATTATATTCTAGTAAGAATGCTGCAGAATAACGTTATCCTAATGATAAACCCCTAAGTAGTAACATTACTTGTAAAAATAAAGTTTTAGTTGGACGCTACGCGTGAACGCCGTGTTAACTAATGGAGCGCAGCGGCAGCAGACCGCCTCTCTGTGACGTCACGCCATTATTATTGACTCCATTTCACAACACTTAAATGTTTTATTCTTTATTGTAGGTACCTAACACATTTACACTAATTATATATATTTTACTTTAAGGTTTTAACTATCGAACACATTTTACAAGAATTGCTGATATATGAAAATACTTTTAGCCATTAATTCCCGCTTCATTGGCCGCATGGTTTAAGGCGTCACTCTCGCAATAGATTAGACTGCCAAGATGGTGAGGTCGGGTCTTGATTCCTGTCAGGTGTACTGAGCGTCGTTTATCCTAAATTATTTTCTACTATCCTGCTCACACATTAGAGTAATTTAGTAGGTTTACACAGTTGCATAACCCGTGAGGGTGCGGTATTAAAAAAAAACTACCGATAAAAATAGTACATTCGATCAATAGTTGTATTACTACATTAACTAGTGTAGCCTTTTACCTAAAGAGTTGGTTCAATTACAGTCCAGTGGTAATGATATGGAATTTTACATAATGAGTAGATATTCTCTCAATCCCTATGCCAAAGTCGGTGAGGAAACAAGACAAAACTGTCAAAGAGATATTTAGACAAGTCATTGAGTTGCCCGACAATGACATCGACTAAATTAGAGTTGTTGTAGGAAACTGTCAAGAAGATATTTGTTGCTATGTGAAAATAATTTCACTGTAATCTCAAAATAAAGAAAGTTTCGTATCATTTTAATTTGTAATCATAGCCAAAAGTCAAATCTATAGGTGTTCAGATTCGAACCCGAAGTCTGTAAAAAAAACGCATTTAACTTGTAATTCAAATGCTTTTCAGATTTATTGTTACTAGAACACTTGTATATTTCCTAAGAACATAATTGTTACAAAGAAAAGAGAAAAAAAAAGACGGAGAACAACCCTTGCATATAATATTTAATCCTCATAGAAAAGTGTTCCTTTGACAAATAAGTTAGTTTGAAGTAAACAACTATAATAGCCAATAAGACATCTAGATTATTATATTTTTTTTTCAAAATGAAAATAACAAAGATAAATTCCCTTCTTTCTCTCCCTCTCTATTTCTCTAACCATATTCATAGAGAAAGGAATAACACTAGAGGGAACGAAGGATAGGGCAAAATTCAGTCCAGTTTGGAACAATGGAAACTGTAGTTCTGTCGATTCACCGCAGAGGAGCGCTGAAAAACATACTTTCAATTTTGGACTCATGTTTTCGCGCCACGAAACCATTCATTATTAGACTTAGGTTCCCATGTAAAGAGTAGGTTTACTTAGAGGAACTGGCAACATTGTAAATGACCCATCACCATTGTTAAAAGATAGTAAGTAAACTTGTCCTAAAAGGAGAGTTGCAAGGGCAAAGAAGAAATGCTCACACAATGTCACCCATTAATGACCTCCTGTTTTCCCCTTTTTCCATCCCAATTCGATTGCTGTTATTAAAATGAGTATAGGCCATTTGGGTATTAGGTCGTAGTGGAAAAATAATTTCCCAAGTCATATAAATATTAAACATTAGAAAATATTTGTCTCGATAAAATTGGTTTGCATTCACAAAATTTTAATTCAAGAGTAAACCTCACAGCTAAAGATTGTGTCTGGCTGTTTATGTGTCACCCACACTCATTTGAATTAATTTTTGAACCTCGACCAAACAGGAGGACACATGGGGGCACGCAACATCACAATAATGGTGTAGATTTTTTAATTTTCGTTCAAGCTTTGGTCCAGGATTTTTTAATTTATTATAAATAAACGATTTTGACCATCTTTCACGCTTCAAACGTAATAAAAAGATTGTCGTTACGCTTCTCAAAGCTAGCCTTTCATAATTGGGTTACAATATTAAAATATTAGTTTGATGAAACTTTAATAAAATTTAGGCCTATTGAAGTATTTAAAAATGGTAACCATAGTTATCCAAAAATCTCCAAGAGTTAAAATCCTAGTTTATAGATTAATCTTTTCACTATTTTTTTACCCGTTTGGCATATCCACATTTAATTATACTGGTAAGGTAGGATTAAAAAATGAAAT
>JBCFYV010009391.1:0-37832 GCA_039000515.1 Timema cristinae | reverse complement strand
CCCCCCCCCCCCCACAAATATAATTATTTAGTCTATTGTTGGATTGTTGAAATTAAATACTCAGCGAAGTGTATACACAAAATAGCAAAGTGAGTTTATTAATGTGAACGTATTTACAGTTTACAATATCTCTTTGTATACAATATTTGGTGTCAGAATGCAATGTTAGATTTTTGTTTTAACTTAAATTTTAAACAAACAATGTGTTTTACTGTAAACTGAGTATGCTATGTCAGAAGTTGGTAAAAAATCCTATCCACTGATACCTTATTCATCACTGTAAGCTTTGTATTAGTTGAGAAAAAAGGATGTTGACAACAAAAATAATATATAGGATACTATCACTTAACGGAAAAAATATCATTGTATCTTTTACATTTTTCTTTCTACCATAACACTACTATAGTACTTACTTCCTTAATTATGTAATTGTTAAGGTGTAGTATTATTAAATTTGCATGTCGACTCGTAAGTCAACTATATTCATAAATACAAAACTTAAAACTATTGAAATAAATGGTATGGAACTCCTCACGCTCTATTGTTTAAAAATGGAGATATTTACTCAAAACTCGTAATATATGTGAAACGAACTAATACAAACATTTCTCCTAAGAGGTTTAGGGAAGAATAACAAACTTTTTGAGAGACTTATCACTTTATTTCATTGAAGATTTATTGCGTTAAGACTTAAGTAGTATTTCTTTACAACTAAAGCTCACAAAATTGTATTAATATATTTGCCGATATCTCAGAAAATGTTAGTTTTATAAAAACATATTTCATATAAAAAATATTTTTAATAGTGCAATGATAAGTTATTTGTATCTCAAATTGTTGCGGAGATACGAAAATTTCAGCATCTGTAAATACCCTGAAATTCATTTTCACAGGAAAATGAAAATAGCCAGTTTATTTATAATCTTAATCAAAGCCTAAATACCAATTTTAATCAAAATTGTTAGTCAATTAGATGAGATTAGATGAGAAAATTGATGTTTTCTCTTTTTGCCCTTTTTTAAACTACTCTTAATTTTAAGTTTAAACAGACACACAGAGAGACGGCACTGCAAAAACCACTTTTTAGGGTTCGGGGGGTCATGAGATGTCGACATCCATCAACATTTCACGTTAGATTTTTTTTACAGTTGCAATACTTTACCTTTAGTGTTCGAAAAGTTAAATATATTTATATGTATTTATATCTGCGTATAGCTTGAAAGTTATTGGTTTTATAAAAATATGTTTTGAATAAAATATTTGTATTATAAATATATCTACATATTTGTAATGAATAATTTCATACATCAAAGAGTTACGGAGATATTATAAAAAATGATAATTTACCCATCAGATCCGGATCCCAAGTCATTTTGCCGAAATATTGAGAGTAGCCATTTTGTTTGTAATATTTATAAATGTTTTGAAATGAAATTTAATAAAAATCGTTAGAGTCTATTTTGAGAAAATCGGCTTTTTCTCTTTTTGCCTTTAAGTAAACTACCCTTAATTTTAGGATTAGATATCCAATTCCAAAAAGCCCTTGGGGAAAACCTATGAAAACCCTAAATACTAAATTTTGTAAAATAGTTTAGGCTCTAGTTGGAGGTACAGACTCACAGACACGGAAATTCAAAATCCCCTTTTTCGGATTCTGGGGTCATGAAACGTCGAGATTCATCAAAATCTCGAGTTCGATTTTTTTTACGATCACAATACTTTCTCTACCTGTAATATATTATTATTATTATTATTATTATTTTATTAGCACCGCGTCTTACTACCCGTTCGGGTTATACGCACTTACGCTAATGTGTAATGGTAGGGTGATTGTGAGATGAAATGAAGGACCTACAGTTTAACGTGGAATCCGAACCACGGTGGTGGCCTGGCATTCCCCACATTCACAAGATGTCTTGTCAGAGGTGAAGGAAGGGTTTGGCAATCAGATAAATCTGTGCCTGGACCGAAGATTGAACCCTGGACCCCAGCACAGAAGTCCAACACCACCCCTAGACCACCAGGTCACCTACTACACTAATTAAAAATCTAATAGTGCCCATTACTAAGCAAATATAAATTGTTTGGAAGATAAGGCCAACAGCTAACGGGTGATGAATAAATACTAATAGGTATCATGATATGATTATTAGTGATATAACAATTAGATACAGAAGGTAGTTTAGCTAAAATGTTAATTTTGGGGATTAATTATGATATTATTTTATATTTACTTCTGAAGTTTTATAGGTATTACTTACATATGACTTAAAATATGTATATTTTTTTAAATATTAAAACTAATGATAAATGTGTGGTGAAATGACACAAATGATTAAAAAATTAGTTAACGATAGAGCTGGGATCAAAATATCTTATTAGGCCTCAACTTTCATTAAAATTAAATTCTTGTAATTAATACTATGGATTAATTTTTATTGTCCTACACATTTTGAGACAAGATCAACATTTTTATAAGACGATTTTACTTTCTAAAAAAAAAAATGTATACCCAAAAGGGTTTTTTCCTTAAAACATTCTAATGTTTTAGAGCCTCCGAACTCAAAGTGGTTTTCTTTTGTCCCCTCGATATGTTGAAATTTTATTTAGATGATTTTGGTTTTACCTTGAGATGAAACCGTTATTTTGATTTTACTTCTAAAATTAATATGTCTTATTTATTTTCCCCAAAAAGTGACTTTATATTCAAAATGTGAAATCAGGAGAGGTTCTTGCATTATAAATTACATTGTATTTGGCTTTTCTTGAAGAAAACTTTATTCCCATATGCTATAACTATCAAACCCTTTTCTGTGGCCTAATGATCTAAAGGATTCAATCTCGCGTTAGATTGACCTGATGAATACGGGGAAATCGGGTCTCAAATCTTGGGTTTTGGGTTTACTGAGGGTTATTTTAATTAAATTTTTTTCCACTCCTTCCACGCAAATACCACCTCTAAAATATTTCTTTCCTCTCCCTACCCATTATGTAATTAAATGCATATAGCCTGAACAGCTATATATACACTTATTAAATAGTAAAGCCAGTGGTTATTACAAATGAGGAAAATAAGATTAGTAGTAAATGAAATATTAATGAGTAAGTAACGAGACAATAAATTAAGTAAATATTTAAATTATATACAGAATGTATTAGTATGTACAGAAAATATTACACAAATAATTATATTTATAAATCATTTTCGTCTCGTATTTTTTTTTTGTATATGACATTCTTCGTAACAATTTGGCCACGTTTAGTTTGTCGTTGATTTTTTTCCATTCTTAACGAATATGTGGACCCCAGTAAACTATCGTAAATGGCTGATTCAGACATAGAATTTATGTTGCAAAAGACTGGATTTGGAAGGTATTTCCCTTTACTTTGGCAAGGGTTTAAACATTAGATATGTTTTTGTCATTGTGAATCCTAATGAAAGTGAAATTGCTACCTAACCAACTTAAATGATAGAACAACAGCATCATTTGAGTCAATGGAAAGCTTGCAATAATTATTGCTACCGGAGGATGATTCCTGTCAAACAGAAAGACAGAACGCAGTTCTTGTTCATCTAATCTACTCGAATACTAGTTCCTTTTGTTGATACATTTAGATGTTTTCAGAATTCACAATAAAAAGCACCTTTAAACCCTTATTTGGATTTCATATCTTGATGTGGGAGGCCACTTAAAACTCGTGGTATTGAAATACTTACTTCAAAACTAGCTCATCTTTCGCGTATCAGTCACATGGAATCCAAACTGTGGTAAATTTTTTCTTGCTCGTCAATTTGGGCCCAAAATTGGCGTAATTGATAGCTGCAAAATTCTTCATCGTGAGATGCGATAGTTGCTTCCTTTACAATCTCATTTTCCAATAAGGTTTAGGAAAGCGGGCTTTATACGAACAAAATCACTGACGAATCTATGTTTAAATAAATGTGAGAAAGTCTATCAAGAAAATTAATAACATCATTAGGTGCGTTTGCTTGGTAACGGAGAATTTCGTTGCCAATCTGAAAATATATTCCGTAAATACATTTTCTCTTTCATTGACATGAATATTTTTTATCACGAAGAGATTTTGGACTTAGGTCAAAGTGAGCTCACTCATCTGGGAGTGTCTTTCTGAAGTTACCACACATAACAAATTACTTTTCCACCGAATGGCTACAAGCTTTTTTAAAAGTCAAGTCTTTGTACATTTGTTTTAGAACTGGAAGTACGGGAAGATTGAATCGTACTGGCCTCATCCATGATTGCGAGTCCAAATTTGTCATTTGGCCATCTGCGACCCAGGACGTGATTGATAAAATTGATGCATTCCAGCACGGAATGAGGATTTTTAAATTGATTGTGTATCATTCGACCACCTTCAATTGAAGATGCTGCAATTCCAGAAAATGCAACTGAAAGATATTTTGGTTCTTTGCTGCGGACATATTATGCTTAGCCCCATCTAGGGCTGGTTTTCCTGCCTAGCCGTCTCGGAGTGGTACTGATGAATACGTTTAGCGCCGTCTATGGCTGGACTTTTTGGCTGTTCACCCACAATTTAGGCCGTCACGAGAGCGGTCTAAGCTCAGCTTCTTTGTGTGCTCGTTATGTATACGTTGATATAACAAATTATTAAGAGATATTTCTACGCTTTAGGTCCATACTCGCTTTAATTTCTAGGCTGAGGAGAACAAGATGAGAGTCGCAAGCAAACCAACAAACCGTGGTCGTTGGTCTCACGGTCTTAGGAGGCGGGCTTGCATTAGACAAGGCTGCCAGTGATAGGTAGTTGGAGGTCCTCAAATCTCTAATGGTTACTCTAGGGATACCTTATTCATCCTTTTCCACAAATTTCGGGGCATTTCCTCTAAATAACCTTCATAAGACCTTCTGACCAGTGTAATGAACTTACTAGTTTAAAAAGAAATTGTGAATATATCGTATTCTCCCGCATATATATATATAATGTATGAAGATATCCGAGAAGGGTAGCAAAGGTGCGAAACAAAAAAAATTTTCGTCGTATATAAAACATGGAGTGTTTCTACTTATAGTCAACTTTCAGAATGTACTCATGGGTTGTTTGTAAAGTTCCCGCCACACCAAACACACACACCATTTAGTGGAATTGTACACATACCTGTGGTAACGTGTTCCAAAGCGTTATAGGCCTACAAACTTACACCTGGTCCCTGTAACGGTGAAGTCTGAGAGTTTTAATCCCAGCCTTGTGCATTGAGGGGGGTTTTCTACATGATATTTTCTAGATTTACCCATATTTTTGTTCATGCAGTACTGATGTCTTCTAAGTTACCAACCTCATTCCTACCTTCTAGATTAAGGTTATCTGACCATTAACTTTTTATGCAATAATTTTAAAAATGTATAGTTATAAGCTATAAAAATAATGATTCCACCGATTTCAAATCATTACAGTTCACGAAGCTATAAGGGGTCAAACTTGATATTGTTGCTTTTCCCGTATCATTGTTAAGGTAAAGTAATTAATTTATAAGGCTGAAATTTAGTATAACTAAAATTCATATGAGGTTATAGAATTACATATTTTTTGGGCATTAATATTACTATAGAAATTTAATATTAAAATAATTCATATTATAGATTCATTTAACTATTTTATATATATTAAAAATTAATATAATTATTTCATTATTTCACCTCATATAAATTTGTCTTGTATATTAAATTTCAGCCGCATACATTAATTACTTTACCTTAACATTTGTACGGGGTACGCATTACATTGCAAGTTTGACCCCTTTATTACTCGTAAGCTATAATTAATTTAAATAAATCAAATCAGTATTTACAGCTTATATAATTGCACGCTTGTTAAAATTGTGCAAATGCATTTTTATTGTCAAATGACCATATCTATAATCGTTGTTTTAAAAATGTACTAATTAAAACTATGAAAGTTAGTGGAATACACTTTTGTAATGGTATAATTATTTTTGATATACTTTAATCATTTATGTTTTCCTGTTTCCAGTTGGTCATTATATTTGTTGTGCTTTAAATTTGTAATAATGAACTAAGTCCACATCGGTGTTTGCATTTTTCTGACGCGTCACTCTTTTTCACGTTCCTAGAAAACCCGGGGAGAGGCCAAGAAAACAAAGGAAATTTCACACAAACAAAATTAACTAAAAATATACGGGAATATTCCTATTTTTGGGAAATGTTAAACGTAAGCTTGAAATATAAATTATTCATAAAAAACAACCTTAATTGAAAAAATATTACATTGATTTGAATATAGTCTTTTTTAGCCTTGAAATATTGGATTGCTAAAAATACATGAATTTCCCCATTACTGTCAAATCATCCCCTGTGTTTAACAGCAACGGCATTACTTGGACAATAGTTATTTTTCGAAAAGGAATATTTCATCCCTCCAATATTTTCTAAAGTACATTTATCTAAAAAATGGGAATTCCTTATTGAAAACCCCGGGAAAACACAAGGAGTTTTGGGTTAAGAAAATAGTGGTAGCCCCTTTTAAAACTGGACTACCGATATGAAGGGGAGATTGGGGTTTGAGTCCCGGTTGGGTAAAATGAGGTTGTTTTTTCTCCTACAGCTTTTCCCCACTATACCACGAAAAGCTTAGTACATTTACTCTAAATACTAACTTCCTCATCCCAAATGCCACTAGTGTAATTAATATATACAGCTTGATACAAATTATGTTTTTGCTTAGCGTTCGTTATTTTAATTTTTATGTTAATCAAACACACTGTTAGAGTTGATGAAAAAAAACCCCGAGATATAACACATGAGCACATGAACTTCAACATGCTAACAATATCTAAAACAAGGTATTTAAAATACATTATTTGTCCCTCGCATGATTTAACAATACAATGTTTTAATTTAATTTAAAATAGACTAAACTTAATCAACTATCAAATTTTGTTTCAATATTTTTTCTTTATTAAAAGTTTGAACAAATTAAGGGGGTTTTATATAAAACTATGCAGACATTTTTTAAAAGTGACATGATTTTAATTAGCGCCTTTTTTTATGGAATACGGAATTATTTGTTATTTTTAATTTCTATGGTTAATGCAGCTGCCTCAGAGACTGTAGCCGAGTAAAATTTTTTTATCACCGTGTCTTACTACCCGTTTGGTTTTATACGCCTATGTACTAATTACATTAATGGGCTAGGGATTAGGAAGTATTAATTTTGGGGAAATGCACCCGCGTTTGCTTGGAGGTAAGTGTAAAGTCATTTAGGATAGCCCCCCCCCCTTTCACTGCACCTGACCGGGATCTCTCCATCTTCGGCAGTCTAATCCAACACGAGAGGAGCGCGTTAGACCCACGCGGCCACCAAAGCGGGTCCGAGTATTGTTTACTTAACTTTTAATTGGGGTTAAGGGGAAACGGCTTTGTGATATAATAATTAGATAAATTATTTTTAAGAAACTGCACTCCTATAGTGATGGCGGGTAATCATTCATCCACTAGAATCTAATTACCTATAAAATTGAAATATTCCAAAACCAATTCACACAAATTTGATTTTTGAATATTTCAAACGAAATGGTGGGTTTTTCCATTAAAATAATTTAAAAATTAAAATATACAAATCAAAAATAAATGTTTATAATGTCATACGTCATGCCATACTCAATAATTAAAGTGTCACTTTTTTTCAGGTCCTTTATTTTTTATTTCTCCTTAAATATAGGAGGTCATTTTTGGCCCCTCTGATTTTTAAAATATTTTTAGCTGATAATATAACATTAGGATATGATGTGGTTATCCTTTGTACTTTACCCTTACAGGACAAGCGATGTTTTTTATACCAGTCATGTCTCAATTTGCTCACCCACCCCTCTTTCTCGCTGTACTACGATAGCCCCGGGGCAGGGGTGACAAGCGTTGCAGCCTGATGAGTGGAATTTTAAAAAAAATAAGTATCGTTCGTCTGGTAGACAGAAGCTATTTTGTATGTTTTGTAAAAAACAGCGGGACCCTACCCTCTTTTTTTCCCTGATTGTTTCTGCCCTTGTTTCGACCGATCTCCCTAGAGCGCAAGTAATTCTGGAAGAAATGGGGAAGTACCGCTTGGAACTTGCTATCTCTCTCTCTCTCTCTCTCTCTCTCGGCACTTTGTAACGAAATGGTAGCATATTTTCTGTGTTTCGCTGGCAGTTCTCAGTATGCTGCTCTCCGTCGGTTCCCTGTTGACCTATTGGCTCGACACTAGGTTTATGCTCCTGACTGTGTCCACCTTCTTTTACTTCTTTTATTCGCCTTCGAGGGGGTTATCGTAATCAAAACACTCAACAACTGAGGGTTTCTGGGAATTGTTTGTAGATAGGAATATATATTTTAGGTTATGGTTCAACATTTAAGTCTAGTACTGGGATCAAAAGGTTTATATATGTATTCTTTTTTTAGGGGGGCAAAGCCATCCGGAAATATTGAAAACCTAGAAATGTCAGGGAGTACAAAACTGTAATTTGTAATTTGTCAGGGGAAAAAAAAAAACTTTGACTGTGTCTGAAAAAGAACTCTCTTTGTTACATCTTATTCAAACACTTTTTTGGTTTAATATTTTAGTGAATTTTAAAAATATTTCTTTGAACAAATTCAGTATTTTTTTAACATCCTTATCAATTCAGAAATGTGTTTTAAATAAAGGAAATGTGGATTTTTGAATAGAAGGAAAGTGATTTTTAGAGATTTTGTGAACGCCTTTTCTCTTCGGTTAAGAGACGATTCAAGATGGCTCAGTAGTAGTGCGCTTAGCCAAACTCCTGGTTCGATTCCCGTGTACGGGTTGTAATTATTCAGTTAATTGAGTTGATCCAGTCTCGTGATGTCTTGGCGATATCAGTTAGAATAAGGACATCGGTTTTGTTATAAAACCCAAAATTAAGCCTTTGGGATAACCTTGCTCATGTGTTCCAAATTATGGTTTGTCATGATTATAGCTATCCATTCTTGTAAAAACGGGGAATTGAGTCAGTGAAACAGTTTTACCACATTTTTTTAAATACAGAAAGATTGACAAATAATTATTTTAAATTAAAACAAATTCTAAACTGATCCCACTCTCGCTTCCAGTAAGTAAACAACGAAGGAAGTCTCTTTTCGTCATGTTTTCTAGTTTCCAAATTTTAATGGGGCCGTAATTTGGGCTATTCTTTGGGTCAAACTCCTAACACTGCACTAGCACTCATACAACATTTAAAAAAAGGTCCAGTCATCACGAACCTTTCATTCACTATTTTTACTTTCGCTTAAACCCTCAGAGAAAGAAGTAGTCAAGAAATCGAACTCGAAATTTTTATAAATGTTGATGTTTCATGACCTAGGCCTTACCATTTATTTTTATTTTATCTTATCTTTAAACTTTTTGACCGATTAAGATAATTTAGGTTACACTAAAATATTATTTAAAAGTACTTGAATATTTGTGAGCTTAGAAGACTTAAAGATAAACTTTTAAACGACTATGTCGTTTCGACTAAAAACTACTGCGAGATCGACAAGTTGCCGACCCCGCCTAAATCTGTATTTTATCAATTTAAGTTTTAAAAAGAGGCTCACGCATCCCATACTGTCACTCGATTCCATGCACTCTTCTGTCCGTCACCGAGTCTAACATCTTTCTGTTGTGTTCCTATTCATTAAATTCGTGCCATGGGGCTTTAAGGTCCGTTGTCATTAGAAGGGGAAATTTTTCCCCTTTGTGTTTCCCTCGGCTGAGTGTCTCTTTCATCTCCACCGCCTCAAAACAAGATGATGATGACCTTACAGGCCGCTGTTTGATGTGGTAGAAATAAACCATACCTTTCTCCTAGTACACCAAATCTCCTAGCTACGCCATTTAAATTGATTGGGGTAGGTAAGCGTTAGGTATGGCAAAGATATAGGTAGGGTTTTTAGTTATAACCCCTTTAAGTCTCCCCCACCACAAACCCAAAGAGATAAGCCGGGGTTTGACGATACGTAGACTACTGCTTTTCAGCAAGACAGCTCAGGTCACTACTGTTTTTAAGGGGCCTATCCTCAAAAGTACTTCTTTTTGAAGTTCAAAAGTTATTTAAACGTGCAATGACATTATTAAAGTTTCTAATCTAATATTTTTTTGTGAGTTTATAAATCCCTATGAAGGGGAAGGACGTGTACACTTAATTTCTCCCACAAAAATCCTACTATATAGTAAGTAATGTAGGACTAGGGGTTCGGCCATCTGACAAGCGTATGAGCGACTGGATGCCCAAACTGGCGAGCGCGTGATTAGCAGATAGCTCTCGATAGTTGTTGACGAGGAGGGCAAAGGTTCGAATCTTGACTCAGTGAACTGTGGGTGGTTTTTGACAAGTGATCTATTGTTGGTGGTTTTTTCATACTCTCTCCACGCTAATGGTGATTCTTATTTGTAAAGGCCTACTTTAGTTATAATATTGAAGTATTAACATATAAAGTCTATATATTACATAAATCTTTTCAATAAATTAGGCCGTCAGTAGCAAGTGTGCAAAACCTATCGATAGTAATAAAATGTCAAAATGAGAAGTTTTCCTAGCACTCAATGAACCAACAAAAAAATAATATTGCTAGCGCCTGTAAAATAGACTGTACAGGGTCGAGCGCGCTCGCTCACCCACCCTGGCCGTACCCTAACCAGTTCTTTTTTTTCAAGCGCAAAGCGCTCGTTCACTTCCCCAGCCTGGCATACCCTAACCAATTATATCTTTCAAGCGCGCCGCGCTTTGTCGCTCGCCCAGTTTGGCCGTACCCTAACCAGTTATATCTTTCAAGCGCGCGCGCTCAGTCGCTTGCCCAGTCTGGCCGTACCCAAAAGTTCTACATTTTTGTTACATTCATATATCAAAGATAGTTCTTCTTTAATACGGTAATATATTATTTGTACCTAGAGTTGCTTTGCTTTTAAATACTACGTATTTTTATAACTTTTGTATTGAAGTGTTAGTTTGAAGTACTTACAACCAATATCCTAAATTTACATTCATTAACCCAATGATAGAAGTTGTTTAAATTTAAATGTAGGCCTATTTGTGTTTGGACAAACCCAGAGTTTTTCTTTACATACATTTATTTGGGTTCCTTGAAAGTGACTTTGAAACTTATACTCTTTTAATGTAATCTATCTTTAACTACTTTATTTCTCTGTTACGTTTTTATTTCCTAAATTTTAAACCCTCACCCTATTATTTTGTGTGTGTGTTTTAACACTTGGGCCTACGTACATAGCATGTTTTTACATATTTGTTGTTCTTGCTTTAAAAAAACAAGTCACCTTAGATATAGCTCACAACCAACCCTCTCTCCCTATTCCCCCACACTATCATTTTTGACTAAAATAACATGAGTAAGCCTCTTTTACTTTTTTAATTTATTTTATTGAAAACCACCCTATCCCCCCATCATGAAATCACCACCTTTTTTGGCTGTACAATAATTTATCTTAATGTGGTAGGGATGATTGAAAAAAAACTTTACATACCACGATCGGTTTCGAACACAGGCTTCCCGCCATCAAAAAACCGGGCCAAACGGGTTGACACTTAGACCGCGTAGGGGCCACTAATAAACGTCACGATAATTTTTTCACCAATTTGAACTTGAAATAAAACCCCTGATCCCAGACAAATGTGAATGTATTTACTTTAGTACAGTAAAAGCCCTAAAAATCTGGCAGCCATTGGTTCAGCACACTCGATAGTCAAGAACAAGCACGCGTGTCCCCCCCCCTCCCCGTCCCTCCCCCCACACCAGCGACATTCGTCTGTCCCGTCTTTGGCACAAAATTGTGTTTAGTTTTTTTACAAGGTGTTTTCTTGAACTAATAAAAGTTTTGAAATAGCTGAAGGAATGAAACCGAAACATTACTTACAAACCAAAAAACCATGACTGGTTTTTATTATTTTTTTCTCGTTTTTATCAGAGTTTTATAGTTATAGTTGGATATTTTGGCATATTGGTAATACAGCATTGCTGAGTCACGATCGTGCCGGATTATGGGGAACTTAACATAGGTAAGAGGATTTTAAAATTATAAAAAATGCAACAGCATTTGTCTTGAGATAGAATAGAAAAATCAAGTAATATTTGTAAAAATATTTTGAATTGATTTAGTCTGTTACTGTTCCTTAGTTAAGATAAAAGGAAACTGCGCTTGTGTTGTTGGTCCCTTGCAGCATCGCATACAAAACACAACCCGCTGTTTGTATCTCCAGTCAGAGGTCACCTCGCATTGTGTTGCCCACGACCTTGATACTCCTCTCCCTTTTCCCCCCTCCATACAGCGGGAGCTCCCCGCGGGCATCCCTCGTCATGATTACAGTCGACAACAAATCTTTGATCGGAGCGCGCGTTCAACGCCTTTTGTTTAGTTGACCATCTGAGTTTCCTGGCCACCTTTCTTACTACCCTTTCCGATCTATACTCATTTTAGTTATGCTAATGGTCTTGGATGAGGAAGGAAAGAGTAAAAACATTTGGAGATAACTACCCTTAGTACATCTGGCCAGGACTCGAACCCCGTTTACCTTCCCTCTTCCTTTCCGGTTTTCTTCACCCCCTACACCATCACAACAAAAAACTAGTTAGCGTGACGCTTAGTCCGTATGCCCACAGATTCGATTGTGGTAGGATATATAAAAGAAAGCGATGCTGATTTGTTGGGGTCCGGACACCTAAATCATGTATTATCGAGTCCGTCCTGTTTAAAAGAAGAGTTTGGCCATAGAGAAATGTATTTTCCTTTCTCTATGGTTTGGCCAAGTCATCCCCACATTTTTGGATGCTATTTAACTTTATTCTTATCAAAATAAAGACTAGGGTTTTTGTTTTTTCTCCAAATTTTTATCATTTGCTCCCATATTAATACCTCTTTTCCATGTTTTTACTTCCCAGACTCTTATACTCCTACACCTGTATATTCCCGACTGTAGGCTTACTTTACACAACTGTTTCTTGTTTGATGTGTACTGACGAAGAATTGAGCCCACACATAAGGGGAAATATAATTTTTCAAAATTTAGTCGGTGAGCTGGCCCATATTGAAGGGCTAAATAATTGTCATCAAGTCGTCTGTAAAACATCCAAAGGACATCGCTAAAGTATTAAAAAAAAAGGCAGTCCAAAAAAGTATTATAAAAATAACTGTCCTCGGAATTGGTGTTCCCGGTACACTATAGTGAGGCCGGAAAATTTAAATTTTCTTACAGCCATACACCAATTTATACCCAAGTGAAATCGTCAACCCTCTTATTTGTGCAGCTGGCCAACATTTCCCTCTACTGAAATATGTTTTGCTGCTTCAAAATCTATTTAAAAAAATTGATAGGTGCGAATGTGTCGCTGAGAGAATTGAGGCGATACAGCCGACTAAATTTTGGGAACGCTCGCGCATGTGTGGGTTTCCGTTTTTCGGCAACAAGAAAAATACTATAAATACATGTCCTCTTTAGATCGTGGATTGAAACAAAATGGGGGTGAAAACTCGGGACAGCTTTTGAACTTCACACGAAACTTTCAATTGTTCCGTGGAACAAAAAACTATAGAGCTTACGTGATCGTTCATAAACACATTTTTAACCTTATTGGTCTTTATGCCCATCACATCGAACGCGACGTGCGTTTCCTCTGCGCTAGTAAGCAACTAAAGATAGACAGAAGAACTATCACGTATGTTATCCTTGATGAATGTCAACTTCATCGCCGTGAGAGTACATACAGTCCCTTGTTTCATTTCCATACGAAGAATTTTTGAAGACTTTGAAGAAATATTTTCTAAAGTTTTCCCTGTTTAAGGAATTGATTGACTTCTTTGCCTTTTCCACGGATATGTTCTGTGTGGTTTTCAAGTATAGAATTACTTGAAGACAGTTTTAAAAACAATGACATGTGCTTTTGCATCAAATCCCTTGTTCCACATAGCCTTTAAGCATTATAGGGAAAACAGAACTTGTTACCCGTCGATCACTATCAGAGGCTTTCATTTCCCTCACTTTCATAAAATTCATGATAATAACGAAGGGATATCAGTAAAAAAACACTAGTGTAAACATCCTCTGTAAAAAATGAGGGACTCAACTCTTACAGCCTTTACAGTCTTAAACTGCGTGGACCCAATTCAACGTCTCTATATTCTTCAACTAATCCTAGGTATCCAACTCATACGCGTGAAAAAGAAAGAACCGTGATATATATATAATGAGCTAATGAAAACAGGACGAACAAAGTAAAAATGTGGGGCCTCCATTTTAGTTTGACAATAAAATTGTATATTTTGGGTCATAAAAAGTTTTCGCTTTTCGGTCTAAGTCCAACTTTTTTTTTTTTTTTTTTCGTTCTGACGGACATTGTACCTCTTTCATTTTAAGAACCCCCATAAACTTATACACAAACAATACATTAGAATACTAACCAAACAATTCACACAACACACAAACATTTTATTATGGTATTTATAAAAACGTACTTGATAAAGAAACTTTGATTTTCCCAAAGCAAACCTAACCTTCCCTTACAGGGTTTTTCCACAGTTTCTTTCACCAGTTGCAATACATGTAAGCTAAGTAGAGAATAACAAGCGATACATGTAAATCAACTAAAGTCAATGAAGCTTTAAAATCAATGCATGCAAACTAAGTATAGCGAACTAAGTAGAGTCAACCGAGCATGTAATAATTACATTCGAGTTATGTAAAGAGTTAAAGAGGATGCAATAAATACATTATGACCCGCTTCAGTGACCGCATGATCTAAGGCGCTACTCTCGCAGAGACTAGACTGCTGAAGACAAGGAGATTGGGGTTTGATTCCCAGTCGGGTGTACTGAGGGTAGTTCTGTCCCAAATGGTTTTCCACTCTCTTTGCAAATGCGGGTACATCCTCTAAATTCAACCTTCCTGATCCCTTAAAACATTAGTTTAATTACTTCACTGGCGTATAACCCAAAGGGTAGTAAGAATCTGGTGCCTAAAAATACATTATGAATTTTTTTATAGAGTTAACAGAGCATCCCAGTACGTGAATAGTCAACAGTGGGAAACAAGACACCCCCTCTCCCTCCCCCCATGACCTCCTCAATACACAGCATGCAAATTTGATCAGGATTTGAAGCTTTTATTTGCTTTGTTTACCTCTTGGATTGCTATATATCGGTGTCATGAATATGTATAGAAAATTAAACTAATAGTTCCACTGCAGTCTGGAGATATATTATTTTTATTTTGCAAAAAAAAAAAAAAAAAAGGGAAGAAAAAATTACAAAAACCCTTTACCTTTTCTCGCCTCCCCTTACTACACCCAACCTTAAGAAAATAGAAACTTTTGGAAATTTTCGTTTCCTGTAAAAGCAATTGGTTAGTCAAACAAGAAACAGCAGGATTGTGCTTTTTCTGATCATGTAAGCATATCTTGTTTCCCGAAGTTTAGAAATAGTTTTCTAGAAGCAAATCTCGATAAATCGATACTCTCAACTAAAATCCCAATGGCGTTCCTGCCGAGGTGAAACGGTTCCTTGTGGCCACAGTCACAAAGTATCAACCCGCGCGGGAAGTTTACCAGCAGAGTTTGGAGGGAATAGAAGTCGGGTCGCATTCTTTTTGGAGTGGACGAGATCTTGGGATTGGCTCTGTATCCAAGTAAGAGATGTGTTGTGGTGCCTTTACTGGCACCGCCGCAACTTACATCAACTTGTTGTTACTTGGACCTGGCTGTGCATTCGATAAATGCTGTTGGGTAGAGTAACTATTTCCTCTTTTGCATTATTTTGCAGCGAGTAAACAAATGATTGTGAAATAAACAAACCGAAACGAGGACGGAAGGGGAGCATTAGGTTAGGTACCGTATTTTTACATTTTTTTCCCTGAACCAAAATTTTTTTTTTTTTCTACAAAAATAAATAAAAATAAACATTCTACAGTAAATATTTTTTGGGTTAAATTTTTGACACATGACATTCTCAACAATTCTTTTTATTTCTAATTAACTTTCCGAAATTTGAAAAAAAAACTTTTTAAAAATAATAAGAAAAGACTTAAAAAATTTAAATTGGTAATACATTTTAAAACATTTTATTTTACTATTATTTTTTAAAGTCCTGGCTTGTATTATATCTTAAATTTTATTCTTACTTACAATCTTGTTTCGAATATTTTTAAATGATGTTAAAACTATATATTATACACAAATACCGCGTTGCCCAAGACAAATATAAATGAAGTGTTTGGATTACTGTGTGTAGAAAACCAAACCAAACTAATCACTGACGGATATTTTCACTCATCTTGCTCAAAAATATGGTTTTGTTATAAAAAACTGCAAAATTAATTACCTTAGCTAGTGTTTAAACTTCCATCTCACCTCGGGGTCAAAGCAACCGTTTCGTTTGCATCCGAATTGTTTCGACGTAGCGTGTATGTATGTATGTATTAGAATTGCCATTAAATTTAGACACACAAAGAATACCCTAAAAACATAGGCTCTTACGGTTGAATAATTATTATTTGAGGTATTTTAATATGTACTTTCTGAACCTACAGATTATATCAGCACCCCAAAGAATTTCTTTAAGCGAGAGTGAAAGGGCCTGCCAATTTTCCTTGTAAAGGTATTATCACATACCTCCGTGTTCTGTTCAAGCCACAATCAACATGGGAACCGACGCCCTTACTTCCCTTCCGAAGGAAGTTGTGCAATAGATTTGTATCGGCCAAAAATATCCGTTGAACCCACGGTAATCGGGCGAGTAATCTACTCTCCAATCCCAAACCAAGGTTGACTGTTTAGTGAAATTTAAATACTATAATTGTCGCCGCTAGAAAGCTTTAAATTACAAAGGTCTGACTGAGGGCAGAGATTCACAATATTTTCTGATCGTTTCCTTCAACCGCCTGTTTGGGAGGGGCGACAAAGAAATAAGAAGAATCTTGGTAACCGCCTGAAAAAATTTATTAGGGCTAGAGAACACTAGCGACCCTTTGTGGAGAGAAGAAATCACTTCTACCTGAAGACGGGCGACTTCTTGACGTTAATTAAATCAAATTCTCAAACGAACACAGCTATAAAAGCTACTAGATCTAGTTTCAAACAATAAGATCTGCAGCTGTCACTTTGAATTTTTACAATGATATATACAAAATATTACCATTGTTATTTGCAAAAAACATGTTTGCGTTTCTAAAAACCCTTTCAAATAAAAATTGGATTGAACCTCAAACTAAACTACGAGCTGATAATTCTGTTCCCATCGTAGCAAACGGTCAAAAAAATAAGTTAATACCTATCATCTTGTTTTTTATTGAATCTTTCATTCCATAAAGTTTATTATAAAAGCTATGTACTTTAACCACTTCAACTTACTGTACAACGACCTTTAAAACAAACCCACATTTTCTGATGTGTGTGTTTGAAATAAATGAACAGTGATAATATTTTACATCAATTTGGATTGGCACAGTCATGAAATTATCTTGATCATAAAATATACATGTGAGTCCCCCAAACTGTGCATGCCTTATGACCTTGCGTCACATTTCATTTAGGGTTTTACGATTCATGTATCTTTTAAAATTTAGTTGTTTTTTGTCTCAAAAATTTTCCTTTCTTTCGTATTTCATCCCCATGAGCACAAAACATTGGATCATTATTGTAAAATCATTTTTGTCATTCGTTTTGAGCACATTGGAGGTTTAACAGCTTAAACATCCTTTGGGGTGGTCGAATGGTTTTAGGCCGTCACACCTCGCAATAGACGGACCACCGATGACGGGGGGATCATGGTTTAACCTGGTCGGGGGAGCTGAGGTTGTTTTTTCCACTCTTCCAACACGCATATGCAAGTACACTCCTTTTTGAATTCACTCGTCCCTAATTCCTACCCCACTAGCGTAATTAGTTCATATGCGTATATTTTTTATTTATTTCCCCCCGAAATATGTGAAAGAAAGAAAAATGAATGTAAATTATAATGCATGCCTATATTTTCTGTAATGGGTTTTGTTCTAACAAGTTAATATTTCTCAACTCAAGCACTACTTTGTTAATATACCTTTTTAAAACTGAAACAGGGAAATTTAAGCAATTCTGCTGCAACGGCACGGGAGTATGTAAAAATAGTAATAAAGCTGCGTTGTTGGTGGGTCCCGGGCTAGTGCTATTTTGTCAGCTTAACAGGAAAACAAAGTTAATGAAGACATTCATTGCGATTTTCCGGTTGCCCGGCGCTAACAGTTTTCAAGCGCGCCGGGCAACGTTTCTGCAGTCAGGGTGAATTCTCCGCGGTTAGAGGCTGAACCTCAGCGCCGTAGGGTACGTAAGTGTGGCGCCGCGCAGACCTTTGGGGACGTCCGCTATTTGTAGAACGTAGCGGTGTGTTTCTGTTGAGAAATAACTTGAATCCATTGTACTTGAGGTATTCAAGGGTATGGTTTGCATCAATTTCACTGAATGGGGGCAAGCAGCAAAATAGACCGTGCATTTTATTTTTTCTTAGGAACTAACGAATTTCGTACAGAACAAATTTTTAAAACATTTATTTCTATTGATTTTTTTTGGACCACACGTGTTTTATATATCTACATTTAATTATGTTAGTGGAATAAAGATGAACCAAGTATCATTTATAGGAAGATTTATTTTCGAATTTACATGGAGAGAGATTTGTATATAAATTTAAAAATTCAGCCTAGAACCCCGACAGGGATTTGAATCCCTACCTACTTGCAAACAGTAACTAGACCATTCTCTAAGTTTTATCCCTGTGCCACTTGATATTACTTGTACAAACCAAAAATTAGGTGCGTATATAAGACGCAATACCGAATTAATAACTTGAATTTTCTGTTATTTCAGCACACAGTTTTATTTAAACACCAGTAATTAGCTATGAACAGTTTGCACGACTGACTCTGAATCGGGAGGCAGAGTTTACATCCGGCCGGATTCACTGCTAAAAGGGAGGTTGGGATGGTTTTATATCCTTTTCCAAAAAGGGTATTTATGCAGTTCCCACAAAAAAAATTACCCTCAAACCCATCTTAAGGCGATTGGCCCCTTTCATTTGGCGTGGAAATTCGGAGCCATGGGAAACAAACGGTTATCTTCCCAAAATTTTTGATTTTTTTGCAATTTTTTTTCCAGAAAACGGTTTGTTCAAGAATTTGAAGCATGTTGATTAAGTTATAACTTTTATATACATACCTCCTTTAAAAATTCTAACCAAATGATAAAAATCGAATCAAATTGGCATTCTTTTATAGAAAACTGCCAGCTCCATAAAAAATAAAAAAGAAAATGTAAAAATTAATAAACATCGATACTTATCTTAGAAGGTTTTGAAAATATTAACATAAATATTTCACTCGTTTTCGAGGGAAAAAATTTATTTCCAAAAGCATGATTTTTCCGCAAGACCTGTCTGGTAGCTAGCGCCCTCTACGGTTTCCTTGATCCATCGTCCTTGTTGGCGCGGAGGGATACTTCGGTTGGTTGTGAAAGGGCCCGACACTCCTTTCAACCTCCCGCCCACTTTCCCCCAAAAAAAGGTTTTAGACTTGCACTCGACAGGCCAAGAGCCTTAAGTATTATAGAATAGTAATTTTTCTGATTGGTGGCACTCATTAATGGACTAAACAACATTTTCGCTAAATGCCAAGGCTTCAGACATCTTGATTTTATTGATGGATGAGGAATGCCGGTGTAAAAAGCAATTTTTTAAACATAGGGCCGTATGGCAAGAACGCCACTAAGAGGCCGCTTAGGCTTGACCCGCTTACGTGAAAGAACGCGAGTGGTGCGGGCGACTTCCAAGCGTCCGACGCGATTAAATATGTTTGATACTTTCGCGCAAATAGCGACTGGTGGGACTTTGCATCTCTTGCTCAGAGCATTCATAAAAACGGAGTGTTTGTCTTCTCAAATTCGTTTCCAGCATCCACAGCAGTGTTTGTTGTGTGTTGGGCTGGATTAAATCGCATCTAGTCCCGGTGATTAATATGTCTAAATTGGGTGAATATGTGAAGTAAAAAGTAGACGTGTTCTTTGTGATGTGAAATGTAAAAACTACCATAAACCCATTACTTAGGGATTGAAAATGTTCCCAGCTCTCTCAAAAATTGTTGAAGTAATTTTTATTTTATCGGATTTATAAATTAAAAAAAATGGAGGTGTATAAAAGACAGGAATTATTATCCCCTTTTAATTTGTTTTAATGATAAATGCGTTTTTATTCCCAAATGATCAGATTTAACGTAAAATTCCTTTTCCAAGAAGATATATTGCTTGAGATATTTCCGTTTAGCTTTTTGTTGTTGATTAACAATTGACTGGCCCGCTTCGGTGAACGCATGGTCTAAGGCGCTACTCTTTGCAATAGACTGGACTCCCGAAGACAGGGAGATCTGGGTTCAATCCTTGTTGGGTGTACTGAGGGTGTTGTTTCCTAATGGGTTTCAACTCTCCCTCTGCGCAAATCTAGGTACACTTAATCATGGTTACTGATTTTAACTCTTCTCGTCTGGCTAATTCTTGTATTCCCCACGCAGGGCCCTCGCACCAATTCGCTGTTTTGCGCCCCGCCGCTTGCACGACCCTTTAAAGAAACAAAGACCATTTCATTTATTTAAAAATTTAGAGTACGGCATTTACTGTCTACCGGTGCCGTGAAGGTTAGGATATCCCTGCTGGCTGTATGGAGTAAACATTTGACCGAACTTGTTCCAAGCTTTTTATATTCTGAACGCAGAGTTGTGTTTCATTCTCCGATTCCCCCCATAGGTCGGCATTCAGGGCAGGGGGCTCTTGTATCATATTCTATAGGGGGGGTGAAGGAGATCATCGCCCGCGCTTATTGCCTGTAAGGACGACGCTAGGAAAGAAAAGGAACATTTGTTTTGCTAGGGCGATGGGGACCGCGCGTCCCCCATAAACATCCTGAAAGCAAGGCTTGGTAATGTGTTAAGGGAAAGGCGATTTAATAAAAGGTAAATAGTAAAAGCTTATTACTTTGTGTAAGTACCATGATGACGACTATAACTTTGGAGTCATAAAGTTTAAAATGACGCTCTGAAAAAAATAAGGTCAATGGGTTGGATATATGTCAAAAAAGTCAAAAAAAAAAATCGTATGCGTTTTGAATGGGTGTTGGTTGGTGAGACTTGAAAAGAAGCATTGGGTAAGTGTGTCTCATTTCTCTACGGTTGTATGAGCAAGCAACAGCCATGTGCTGTTCTTCCATAGTAACAGAGAGAAGGGGGTGGGAGGGGGGAAGATGGAAAAGCTGTTAACCGGGCCTAGTCCTTTCTCACCCCACAAACTGTATAAACTTGTCCTTGGTACGTGGATCGTTCCTTAAAGCTGACGTGTGGGAAGTACAAGGGTAGTATCCCGGTTAGGGGATGGCGGAAAATTACCGATGTTTGACTGTATATTTTCTCACGATGCCTAAACTTTTTACTCAATACACTGCCCCAATTGCATTTACTAACCATAGATTCACACTATACTTTCTCAGAATATTCCATACTATACCATGGGTCCACACTAGGTAAAATTTTTCAGAACTGCCATAACATAAGTCTATTCATCCGAGCCTAGCATTCTCCAGATCAACGAAAGCAAACTTTCTTCCCTAATGCCATACATTTCTCAATAACTTGTTGCAATGCATATATCTGGTCCATGAAAGCTCTACTTGGCATGAAAACACATTGCCAGCCCCAAAACTTGTCCTCAGTTTTTTCACGAACCCTCCAATCAAAACTTTTCCAAAATTGTACCTTCGTACAAAGGAACAATGATAGTATTTTCCAGTCATTAGGAACATTCTAATCCTAGCATATATATTGAACAACTCGCACAATTCGGCAAGCAGGGACCATGCCCCAACACTTGCATTTCATTTGTGATCCCCCTTTAAAGCGCGTAGCTTTGCCATTCAATAACACTTTCCATAGGTTATAACACTCAACCTTGTAATTATTTCACTCATCATAACATTTTACTTTTTTTCTGATACATCCACTACGTTAATACCATACAATTGCTCAAAATAACTCCTTCCATCATTCTCTTATCTATTGTTTTTATCCCAGATTATCTTTACTACGTTCATTTTTGAATGCCATAGGTCTTTCCTTGCACTCCTTGTTTCGTTCTCTTTGCCGAATTTTTTAGGATTTAATATACAAATTAGGAAAGAAATTTTATTATAAAACAAAGTTTTACATATATACAAACATTCTAAGCATATATACGAGGAAATCATATTTTGTACATAAAATACCTAAGATAATACCAGTAGTTGGATAAAAACTACCTACTTACGCTTTCAAAACCAATACTTACCATTATCGATTATTTTTACTTCGATTAGATTTTACCTAGTCTTGACCTCTTCCAGACTTAAAAGGAATGATCATTACAAATAAATAATTAGGATTACGGATTCAATTACTAAAAAATTTTGAAAAATAATTTAAAATAATTTAGTCTTAGTAAACATATTACTTTTACTTTATATTATGCCTTGAAGAGAGAATATTGTGATTTCCAAGAAATTGGAATTAGAGTTTTTGAGGTCGGCGTTCCATGACCCCCTGAAAACCTAAAAAGTAGTTTTCGCAATGCCGTCTGTTTGTTTGTCTGTCTGTATCTTGGACTAGAACAAAAATCATTTTTCCGATTTGGGCTAAAAAACTTGGTATCTAGGGTTTTATAATGTGTCCTCAAGGGCTTTTTTTAATTAGCTATATTAACCCCCAATTTAAGGATTTGTTTACTGAAGGGCTAAAAAAAGAAAAATTGATTTTTTCTAAATCCCCCTCAATGATTTTGAAGATACTGTTTAACATTAAAAAAAAAGCAATTTTAGTTTTTACCATGAAAATTACTTTAAAGGTACTTCACATAATCAGAAATTTCCAATTTTGACCAAATATTTCCCAAATGTTTGAAATACGAATAACTTATCATTGTAAAGTTGTAGTGCTGTTAAGATTAGAAATATTTTAAACTGAATATATTTTTATAAAACCAAAGGTTTCTGATCTATAAGCAAACGTATATATTTATTTATTTGTGAAGTACTTAGAAATATAAAATTGTTATGTTCTTTGGTGGTCAGAGATTCTTCTCTTTTCTCAATTTTCTGTAACAATTTATATTATAACATTAGTCCTTTGGTGAAGTGTTTCTGCAACAGTATATTATTTCGTTTCACAGATTTGACTACTTTTTAGTAAATGTTTCTATTTTAAGATTAAAGAGATAAAGTACGTGCCACTTATTTTTAATGGTAATTTAAATCCTTCTATCTCTTTCCACCCTAATTCTTTGGAGGTTGAGGTTTGGGATGAGTAGTTGAGGTGAATTATTTCAAATTTTTTTTTTTAAAGTTGCGGGCTGGGTCAGACCATGTTGCTGGCGTGCAAAGAGGCGGTCAAATAAATAGTGGAGGAATATAATTTCCTCCCGTAACGGGAGAGGTCGTCCAAGCGGCTCTTCACTTGAATTTCGAGTTTATTTATTTTTTCTTTTGGACTCTTTTTAACTCTCGTAAACCCGTCAGTGACTCGTCTTTCTACGGGCGGTCAGTCGCAAGAACTTGGGAAGTTTCTTTTAAAACCACCCCCATATTGGGGTGCCATTTTTCATCCTGGATTTGAAAATGGCGATTATTCATCATCCCCCTCCTTTTCCTCTCTAAGGTTGCGTCTTTTTGTTATGCACGTCTCTCTTTGAAAAAAGCTATTTTGTTTTGAATTCTTGTTTAAAAGGGTTACGGTTGATGGACGAGGGACCATTTTATTGGTCAACATTCATCACGTTATATTTATAGCACGATATTATTCCAAGAAATTAGATTGAAGAATTATTGCTCCGTTGACCTACATTGGTCAGCGATGGGTTTTCTAAGACAGATGTAAACAAGCGGTGAAAATTCACTTCATACTAAAAACTATTCAACAATAATTTAAGAAAATTGTAGGTTTTAGTTACTCTCGTTAGTTTTACATTCTCTCTGACCGTCTAAATTTAAAATTAACACTGAGGTAAAATTTTCCTACTTTTGGAACGCGGGCTATAGGGGGGAACCAATATTGGTGAGATCTATCAGTACACGACTTTGTGCATCAAACATCACACTCACACTTTAGTGACGAGATATGTAATAATTTTATAACAGGATGAGCCTTTATAAAAAAAAATACTCTCTTCAGCGCCACTAGAAATTAACCAGAGTCCCCCAGATTTTCGATTGGTCCCTTTTAACCACTAATTTAGCTGATATGATGTCAACATTATAAGAGATTTTGATTTAGGAAAACTATAATTTTGGGGAGCTTGGCACATTTAGCTGCAATCTTTAAAAATAGTAGTCCCTCGATTAGAAGAACTAAGCAAGTTAATCGAACACATTTTTTTTATCCTTCTTACCCCCTGTTAACACGGGAAACATGGAGTTTGTAACATTTGCACGAATTTTTCCGAAATGGTCAAAACATTCTTTCAAACCCAACTACAAGCCTTCACATAAGTTACTTTATAAAAAATTAATCTTTGTTCTATTCTAATCTAATTTGTTTTTCTTTTAGAAAAATGGGAATTCCTTCTTTAAAAAAAAAGTAGAAAACGCAGTGACTATCAGTCGTAAACAACTGATTATCCTGTTGATTTTCGCTTATTCTAAAATCAATCGATTATATGGGTACTGAAAGCTACTTTGTACAACATAACTTACCCTTTTTTATTTATTTTAGTGGTTGAAAATCAAATGCCCTCGGCAGCTTTCAGCAGGTTTATTTTCTAAAGAAAGGGAAACTCCCCAACGGACCACAAAATAGTTTGAAGGGGTGGTAGTTTTGGAATGTGGGAAAAACTGGTGCTAGCTCCCGAACGAGGGGGAAAAAATCAGTCGCATAGAATGAGGTAGTAAAAACTGGGCGACCATAGGCTGCGTAACCATCTCCAGATTACAGAGGAACGTAGGGGGTTTGGGGTCGTGAAACTGCAGGAAGATTGGGTCCATGGGACTGCAGGTAAGGTGGGGACCCTGGGACTGCAGGGAAGGTGAGGGGCCATGGGACTGCAGGGAAGGTGGGGGGACCGTGGACTAAAGGGAAGGGTGAGGGGCCATGGGACCCGCAGGGAAGGTGGGGACCGTGGGACTAAAGGGAAGGTGGGGGCCATGGGACTGCAGGGAAGATGAGGACCCTGTGACTGCAGGGAAGGTGAGGGGCCCTGGGACTGCAGGGAAGATTGGGTCCATGGGGCTGCAGGTAAGGTGGGGGACCCTGGGACTGCGGGGAAAGGGGAGGGTCTGTGTGACTTCAGGGAAGGTGAGGGGCCATGGGGCTGCAGGGAAGATGAGGGACCGTGTAACTGCAAAGGGGAAGGGGGGACCGTGGGACTGCAGGGAAGGTGGGGGACCGTGGGACTGCAGGGAAAAGGGGAGGGACCGTTGACTGCGGAAAGGGGGGGGGCCGTGTGACTGCAGGGGAAAGGGGGGGGACCGTGGGAACTGCAGGTAAGGTGAGGGACCGAGGACTGCAGGGAAGGTGGGGGACCGTGGGGCTGCAGGGAAGGTGGGGGACCATGTGACTGCAGGGAAGGTGGAGGGCCGTGGGGCTACAGGGGCCATTGAGAGCTTAAGGACTTAAAGTTACATACCGGTACCTCAGTGGTCGAATGTTATAAGGCAATAGTCTCAAACTCAAATTAGTCAAAGGTCAATTCAAAAAATTGGGCTTGTTGCGGGCCATATATAGCCTATAGCATCATGTTTTATATCCTTCAGTTTTGTTTTTTCAACTCGTCTTACTATCCGTTTGGGGCTATGCACATTGTAATAATCACTACAGTGGGTAAGGGGTTTAGGAAGATATATAAAGAAAAATGTGTCTGCATTTAACTGAAGAGAATGTTGAAAACCATTTAGGAAAAAACACCTTATGTACATCTGACTGTAATTCAAAACTTGACCTCCCCAACAATGGCAAACAAGACCATAATATCCGACGTTTCAATCTGCGTGCCCATCGATTAAGGTACATTGTATCTTTGAAGCCTTGCATTTAATCATTAATGTATATTTAAAATATTCAAAAACTTTAAAATTTTCCCAGGTTTTTTATGTGGGATAGAGAAATACTCAAAGTAGTATTTATTAAATTAAACATGAAAATTATCACAAAAAATTAGACTTATTCAAATTAAATTAAAAACATTTGCCAGTTGAGATGTTAAGTGTTTTTTTGTCAATCCAAATTAGATGCACACTAAATGTGGAACTATTAATTTCTTTGTGACCCGCTTCGGTGGCTGCATGGTCTAACGCGCTACTTTCGCATTAAATGGACTGTCGCATGACAAAGGGGAAACGGGTTTCGAATTTTCGGGCGGGTGTAGGTCTACTAAGAGATGTTTTCTAAATGGTTTTCCATTCTTTCAACTCAAATGCAGGTACACTTCCTTCAAGTTCAACCTTACTTACTGCACATTAGCTTAGTATCCTAATGGGTGACCTGGTTGTTTAGGGTTAAGGGGTCAGACTTCATTGCTGCGGTGCGGATTTCAATCCTCGGTCCCAGCACAGATTTATCTGATTACCAAACCCTTCCTTCACCTCTGACAAGGCGAGTATTAATCACAACTTGTGAATGTATGGAATGCCAAGGCTCCACCGTGGTTCGGATCCCACGTTAAAAATGTAGGTCCCCCCCATTTCATCTCACAATCACCCTACCATTACATATTATCGTAAGTGCGTATAAAACCGAACTGGTATTAAGACGCGGTGCTAATTAATAATAGTATCCCAACGGTATGTATTTAGGTTTATGCCATATTTAAATTACTCATCTCTGGATATAAGTTCGCGTTAAAAACTTTGGCTAAGCTACATACTGTAGTTCCCTTTAGCCTTGTACTGTAGTTTGCTTATAGGTAAGCCTATATTTTAGTAAGGTTCAAAATGCAAACGGTTTTTTTCGGTCAACATTGAAAAAAATTTATAATAAAAATTTTTATTACTCGTATTATTTTATAAATATTGGTATTATATGTCCAAAGTGACATCAACAGATAAACATGACTTGAACATGAAGTATGAAAGTAGTTGTAGTAATGTCGAATGCCTTTCTTCCTCTCAGAATCCACCTTAAGTGTCTTCTGGCCCGGCTGTTCAACATTCCTGCGACTGCGCCAACACGTTGGTTCTTCATTTATTATTCACAAAAACAAGTAATATTGAACGGGGGGTTTTTTATCCTCACTTTCACAGCCTGAAACTCGCTATACTACTTGACCTACCGTTTCACAAATGTCAGTTAGCCACCACAACCCGTGTCCTCACTTTTCACACGGTTCTATTACTCCCCAACACCAATTTTCGAGGATAACTTTATATAAGTTAATGTTTTCAGAAACAATTCCCTGCACAGGGTTGACACGTACTTTGGGAAAACCGGTAAAAACCTAAAGAGTTTTATTAAAATAAATTATTACAATCTGGGGCATTTGTCAGTTTGGAACATTACTATCCAAAATTCAAATTTTTAAAGACATTTGTCTTTCGTTGGGTCTTTGCCTTGCCAAAATGGATCCGTCCATCATGTCTTATCAGCATCGTTTTTAAATATTAGGACACTGCATGGAAAAAAACTGACTTGAATAATAGTCACACAGATGCAAATACTTGTCCTTGCCATCCCTCCATCCTCCTTCTTTCTCATCCCTTAAAATTGGGTCACGTGACAACTGGGTTAATTTCCCATAACGTCAAATAATCCTGTTCTAAACACGAATGACATGACTTTAAAAATAATCAATTTTATGACAAATGAAATTGGGATTCTCTACGTTACTCCCCTGTCTTAAAACAGGGGGAATTTGGGAGCAACTCTGACTGCCGCATTTAATTTGAAACTCAATTCTCGATAAGTCCTGTGATTTGTTTTGAATAAAACTAATTGCGAATATGTAGAAGTTTTTAAAAATGGTTTTATTCACTAGCATGCTATAACCAGTTTTTTTAAAGTCTGTCCACTCCTTTGACGCATTCATAAATTTCCTCCATCAGCACTGCCATAGCAGCTCAGAAAGATTATAATGTGTGTCAAATGTAACATGAAAGCCATTGCGACGAACATATTTCTTAAAAATTTATTTACTCGTATTTATTTCGTTTTCACAAATCAAATCTATAAATATTTTACGCTAATCGGTGAAGATGAGACGCTATTATGACAGGTTTTATGAAGTAAAACAAAAGTGACAGGTCTATATTTATATAAAGAGATATTGAACTACGGGGTTGAAAAAAAAAAAACAAAAAAAACCACCTACATCTGACCTGTCGCTGAGCTTTTCTAAAATCCTGTAATTTGATCAAGCAAAAAAGTTGACTTATGTGATCTTCGCCGGATGGGGCGACTATTTCTATTAGGTTTCTTCCTAAGACTGTTAAATTAAATTTTAATTGCTTTAGTAACAACTTTAACAATCTAAGAGAATAGAGCAAAGAGGATGGATTTTAAATAATTTTCCATCATTAAATTGTTTATAGGATGGGGAATCATCCCCATGTTGAGGAAAAACAAGCTTAGATCACCTGCGCATTTTTAACGTACAGTATACTCTGTCTACCCCTACATTGACCGATTACACTATGGCTCATTATTTTAAGTTGCACTATAGCTAGCCGTCAAGGTTTGCTTGCTACCTTTCATAGTAAATGAAGGGTAGGCCTACATTTGCGCAGTTGCTTACGCGTACAAGTATCCATTTAAATAAATGCTGAGAAATGACACCCAGCATGGGAACCTACCTCTACTGAGAAATGACACGAAGACACGGGAACTTAGCCCCATGAGAAATGACACCTAACACGGGGAAATTAGCCCGACTGAGAAAAGACAACGAAGACACGGGAACCTACCTCTACTGAGAATGACACGAAGACACGGGAACTTAGCCCGACTGAGAAAAAGACACCTAGACACGGGAACTTAGCCCGACTGAGAAATGACACAAGACCGGGAAAACCCACCTCTACTGAGAAATGCACGAAGACACGGGAACTTAGCCCGACTGAAAATGACCCGAAGACACGGGGAAACCTACCTCTACTGAGAAATGACACGAAGACACGGGAACTTAGCCCGACAGAGAAAATGACACCTAGACACGGGAACATAGCCCTACTGAGAAATGACACCTAGACACGAGCATAGGTCGACCTAGCGCTACCGAGAAAATATCCAAGCTCGTCCTGTGTTTCAGGAAAAAACTTTATAGTCTATTCACTGATAAGTAGGTCGGTGCTCAAATCCCATACTAGTTTACTGAAGGCTGGTTTTTAAATGTCTTTCCACGCAACTGTTAGTAAAACTTCCTCTAAATTCTAACTTCTTCATTCATACCTCACTAGCGTAATTAAAATGCTTTACATAGCTTACAAACCCAATTCAATATACTGTTTAAGTTTTCCCAAATGAAAACTGTTTTATGTTTGGAAATTGTAAAAATCTCAATGATAGTCAGTACTGGCGTTAGAGTGTATAAGAACGTCTGATAATAAAAGCTAATGAACCCATCGCGGTATTTTATTAATGGGCTTGCGTGAGGGATGGTGTGGGGAAGAGGCGCAAGCGGGCGTCGACAGTAATCGGGGACGCGACAAACCGTTTTGCGAATCTAAGAGGGGAAATCGTGACTACACCTGGTCGGAGATGACTGGCAGCAGCTGGGTCTGCGCTGTTGCCAAGTCGATGGTGGGGTTTGCGTTTTCTCTTTGATTTTTTAGGCATGTTTATCTGGAGTGTTAATTTAAGGTTGGTGAGCTAAAACATTTGGATGCAATTTTAAACCCCACATTTTTCTATCATACAAAAGGAATCAATCACCACGTAGATTTATTTTTCCCCAAAACCAAGGTAAATAATTACATATGTTTTCGAAGTATCCCTTTAATCTTGGTTATTACCCCCATATAAAGTCCAAAAACAATCGCCGACCTAGGATTGCATTTTTAGCTGAAAGATCTTGGTTACGCGAAATGTTGTTTAGGCATTGAGATCGACCAGGGTGTTGGGGACATCTCTTTACGACAGCGAGGTTATGTACGGGAACTTTGCCCGTTTTAACATGAAACCCACTGTAAGCCAGTAAGTACTCCTATCGACCCATGTGCATTATGTAAGTAACAGTAATTAATGGGATTTTTATTAAGTGGAATTGTGCTTTTTTGGGAAAATAATAACCTGGATAGGTCAATTAATAGAGCTTTGATGCGCCATATCAACATATTTATTTTTATTTTTTTATACAAACTCTCTTTAGGTATTTAACGTACACTTTAGTTTGACCAGTGCAGGGGTTAGAAAATAACTTAACCCTTAAGTAGACACAAAACTCCAGTTAATTTTTATAAATTTTATCAACACTAAATGTTTCGGCCCGCACCAGGAATCAAATCAAAATAAGATAGCCAGTCTTCGTTTCGGGTTTTATTTTACTTCGAACAAAATATGTTGGGTGCTTTTCGGGTGTTGCCCCTTTCCCACACATGCGTGACAGAAGCTCACACCGGCTGGGATTAAAACACTTTGTTCAATTTGCATTTTAAGAAACCCCTTTTTGAAAATTTTATATTTTTGTGGTCAACTAGAAAATTTTATAATATTATTTGTTATTACTTTATTGGAATTTATATTATTGATCAAAGTGACAGCTGCAGATAGCATGACCTGACGTACAAATACTTGATAGTATAGCTTTTAGTAACTTTTCTATGCTTATTTTTGTTTGTGCCCCACAGTTTTCCCCTCGCGGACCCTTAGCCCAAATTTTGGATAAAAGTGAGAGTTTTTTCACCACTCTTGTACCTTTTGGGCTATGCGTTACATTGATATCATTAATGGAATAAAACGAGGAAGATATAGCTTTAGATAATACAGGAATGAATGCCACGTCACAAACACGGGGATTGGTAGTATAAAATATACAGATGGTTAATTAAATTAATGGACACAAAATCCGCACCTTGGACACGGTGGCAAAGGGTTGGTTTGGTCTAGTTTCCAGATATTGGGGATTTTGGCAGATAATGTTTCAAGTCCCGGTTGGGTGTGCCTTTAAAAAAAAAACCTTCCTCTATACACATTGGGTACATTTTCTCCAATTATACCCCCTCGTCCTAATTAATGTAATTAAGCAAATAAATGTATAACTTTAGACGGGTAAATAAAAACGTGAAAAAACCCGTCATTTAAGTAAATAGAAAGTATTGTAATTTATAATTAAGGGATTTCAAAATTGTAAAGCATTTTTTTCTTTTTAAAGATCAGATATTTCATAATTGTGTTTTCTAGATCTTATTTATTTATATTATTGTGTTTGCCTTCAAAAAGCTATTAAGTCTACTTTCATGTATTTTAACGCCCAAGAAATGTTTTATAAACGTAGAAGCTAACTTTTTAAGATGGTTTCAACAGTAGACAACTGTAAGATAAATATCCTATAATTACCTTCTTGTGGTCATTGTTTGTGTGATGATCTGCCCAATTTATGTGGAGCCCCTATTTTTTTAGTTTTGTGCTGCCGTGTTGCATAAAAAATATATATAGTACTTACTGATCACTGGGTTTTTGTATAGTTTGAATATTTTTGAAAACGCTCAACGAGTTTGTTCATGATTGGTCTCTTAAGTCTATTTACATAAAACACTAATGATGTATCTTTATTTTTATAAAATAAACTATTTTAAGGGAAAAATTTTACTTACGCAAAATCATAGAAAAAATTTGAATTCTTCATAATTTGACATTTAAGAATGATTTCAAAATGGTATTTGTGGATAGTTTTTCATAATAAAATGAATACTGTTTTATTTTTACAAACTAAAATAATTTTAGGGTAGTTTACAAATAAAATATTTAAAAAATTAAAAAATTTGTTAAACATATTTGAACAATTTGTTTAAAATGTACACGTAAAGAATGCGTATTTTTGAAATTTTTGTTCACCATATAAGAAAGTTGGTGTGATTTTAGGGGGTGGGGGATCCCTGGGGCTCTTGGAAAAGCTAGCAAGTAGCAATGTCTCACCCATTCAGTAACACCCACCAGAATAAAGGAAGCCAGTTGTCCGCTTTACCTGTGTGTGTCATTATTTAGAAATGTATGACCATTTGCCTCGGCCGGGCATATTATGTTCTGATAGTCATTGTTGTCACAAGTAAAAACAGGCATTTAATTAAATAACATTTCAAACCTAAATTTGCAATTATCAATTCGGACACATTAATAAAATTAACGAATAAAGTTAGGTAACAATAAAAATAATAATAATAACTTATATATAATTCAAAATGTCATTTACCACTTTTTAAAAAAGCTTATACATAAAAAAAATTCCTTTAACATATAAATATTTCCTTGTGTACACCTATATGAATTTCAGCTCCATACATTTAACTACTCTTATTTTATTAATAGTACATGAAAAGTATAAAATATCAAGTTTTGACCACTTAAAACTGGTGAAATCTAATGATTTGAAATTTAATTTTAATCACTATTTTATGCTTATAATTATACACTTATTAAAATTGTGCAATAACATTTTACTGTCGAATGACCTTAAGAACCCATCTCACGACTGGCCGGGCCAATTAACCAGGATATCAGATGGGACGCTTGAACCAGAAAACTTAAGCGAAATGCGGTATCCCCGCATTCTTCATTTGACAACATTGAAAAGGGATCAATTAGGTAGTTTTTTTCTTTTTTAAAAATTATTTTTAAATTTTGCTGGACTTTTTCACTGGTCTAAATTCATTTTTTTTAAAGAGCAATACGATGTTGACGTCTTGTTTAGCTGTATTACCGACCTAAGTTAGGTGTTATCTGGGGGTGAGACGAGCTCTTAAGATGTTCCGGGGGTACTTTCACAGAAAATTCTATTTGTCTTCTTGAATTGTAAAACTGGGCTCACTTCATGGTAAACTGGCGATTGTATCACAGTTCCTTTGTCTGCAAGAAACTAAGATCAAAATCAGCGGTAGGAGTAAGACTATTGTTTCGTTTCTTTAATGTTTCCCCCCCCCCTTCCCCCTCACCACCATTTTTTTGATTTCATTGTTTCTCTACGTTGAAAACTACTTGGTGGCAACCGAGCTGGGTCGAATTTCGCTATACAGCCCCCATTCTCTACTTTGGTTACGTCACGGAAGCAAGAGGTAATATCCTATGTAAAAAGTATAAAGAAAGAGCTAAAGGAACATAAATCTTATGAAATAAAATTTTAGCGTGAGTAGGATTGTATATTTAGTAATATACTAACTACTATTAGAACATTTCCGCTTAAAACCTTAATCTTTCATCAACGTTCTTGTGATCATTATGATCTTCTGTTGCAATGAAAGTATAGGTTATTATTTGTTAATGTAGCACTTATTAAATGTTTGCCGGGAGTACAAAAAGGGTTTATGGAACTTCCTGCTTTCAAAAATTTTTTAAGAGAACATAAACTAAATTAAATTTTCATTTGTTAGTAACTATTATTTTTTTTAGAAATTGTCTATAAACTGCATTCACAGCTCTATATTAATTTATTAAAATATAAATGTATGTGTGTTTTGTGTGCGTGTAGTTTATGTGTTTACGTACCATCCAGAAGAGCATAGACGTCTTAGAAAGCTTAAAAATTTTTCACAGTTGTTTATTTTAGTTGGGTTTTCCCCCCTGTTTGTACTTTGGGTAGAACCAAAGTAATTTTACCGGATGAGCTAAAAATTTTCATACATAGTGTTTTTAAAAAGGTTCTCACGAGGTGATTTTCGAATTATATATCTAACCCTTAAATTAAGGATATTTTACTTGAAGGGCAGAAATAATTTTCTAAAATTTTAAAACGTTTTGAATAAATTTTGTATTTAGACCTTTTTTAACACTAAACAAGATAACAATTTCATTTTCCCCAAAAAGACTTTAAGGTTTTTTTCAAAAGGAAAATTTTTCACTTTTTCTTTCCCCCCCAATATAAATAACTCTCATTTTAAATTGTAATAGCTTAACATTAAAAAAAAACTTAATTTGAAAATTTTTTTATAAAACCGTTAGTTTCCGAGATAAAAGAAAATGCTATCTCTGGGGTCTCTAAAGGTTAACTGTTATGTTCTTTGGGAAAATAATGTTTCCCCCTTTTTTTCAATATTTTGTAAAAGTTTATTTTTATTTATGCCCCTTGGAAAAAAACTGATGTCTATTTTTTCCCCAATGGATATTATTTCGTTTCACAAATCAAACGTTTTTAAAAAAAATTTCTCCATTTTATTTAAATTAGAGTAAAGTCGTACGGTCCCATACTTTTTTTAAAATTAAACTAACTTCAAATTACGTGTTTCTAATTCGGTGGCGTTCAAAAAAGGGGCTATTTTCAACCCCCTTTTTATTTAAAAAAATCCTTTCTTGTAGTGAATGAGAATCGCGTTTTTAGTTTAGTTGCACCTAAGGGTTCGGCCAGAGCCAAGCGTGCGAGCGAGCGCGCAAGCGATGGGTGGCCAAATGGCGAGCGCGCGAGCGAGCGAGCGCGTAATTAGCGGACCTGTTAGATTATTATTAGCACCGCGTCTTACTACCCCTTCGGGTTATACGCACTTACCAATGTTAAAGGTAGGGTTATTGTAGATGAAATGAAGGACCTACAGTTTAACGTGGGAATCCGAACCACGGTGGTGGCCTGGGATTCCCCACATTCACAAGATGTCTTGTCAGAGGTGAAGGAAGGGTTTGGAAATAAGAAAATCTGGCCGGGCCGAGGATTGAACCCCGGCTGCCAGCACAGAAGTCTGAAAACCTTACCCCCCAGACCCCTAGGTCACCGCCCCCCCCCCCCCCCTAGTTAGAGAAGTTCTTGCAAACACACTTAGTACATCTTGCTCCTCGAAAAATTTTTAAGAAAATATTGTGTATTTTTAAAAAGAAAAAAAAGAAGGCATCCAATTAATAAATTGGAAAGCGATGGTACTGTATGAAGTGTTTTAAAAACAGTTTGCCGCACCAGTGGCAGAAAGGTGCGTGCACTATAACTTTTGACTAGGAGGCAAAGGGTTTGAATCTTGGCTCAGTGAACTGAAGGTATTTTTAAAACTTATTTTTGTTGTGGTTTTTTTATACTCCTCCAAACTAAAGGTGATTCTTATTTGTAAAGGCCTCTTTTGATTTAATATTGAAGTATTTTAACATATCGGGTTTACATAATACATTGTATTATTTATGGTCTTACCAATTAAATTTTGGCCTTATTTTTTTTATTATTATTATTATTATTAACCCCATCTTACTTCCCCTTCGGGTATATGCACTTACGCTAATGTGTAATGGTAGGGGGGGATTGTGAGATGAAATGAAAGGGCCTAAGTTTAACGTGGAATCCGAACCACGGTGGAGGCCCCGGCTTTTCCCCCCATTCACAAGAGTCTTTCCCGAGGTGAAGGAAGGGTTTGGTAACCCCGATAAAATCTGTGCCGGGGCCGAGGTTGAGCCCCGACCTCCGCACAGAAATCTGCACCTTACCCTAGACCCCCAGGTCACCGGGGCCCTTAATAGCAAATGTGTTAAACCCATCACTGATAAAAAAATAAATATCTGTCAAAATGAGAAGTTTCCCCAGCACTCAATGAACCAACATACAAAAATATTGCCTAGCGCCTGTAAACTAACTGTACCGGGTCGAGCGCGCGCGCTTGAAAAATAGAACCAGTTCTATCTTTCAAGCGCGCGCGCTATCACTCGGCGCTCGTCGCTCCAGTGTGGCCACCCCCCCATTCAACCAATGTGTTCTATTTTATATTTTAGTCGCTCGCGCGCTCGCTCGCTCGCTCGCGCGCTCGTCTGGCCGTACCCCAAAGCGTTGCCCGTCGCTGGCAGGGAAAAATTACTATATATAAGTGTCCTACTAACAAAACTAAAGGTATGAAAGGAATGCACGTGGAATATATTCTTTTAAGTTTTCCCGGAACATTTTCCTTTTTTGAAAAGTCTAGTAATTTTTTTTTTTTAAAAAATATGCCAACTATTTAAATGAAAAGGCAATCGAGAACCCCAAGCTAAGACTTAACACCGGAACTTTTATCAAATGAGCTAAATAAAGCTTTAAAGCAATTCCATTTTCTTCCAACACTCGCGTGGAATATACGTATGTGTATCAAAAATTTGTTAATACAACATTATTAAAACAAATCAAGAATAACCTTATAAAAATAATATATATATAATATATTATAAAATATAATTTTAATTTTTTTTTTTTGAAGTAAACATTGGGTAACCACATTTTTTGGTTGTTTTATACAGTATTTGTTTTACCTAATTTGGTGTGCTGTTTTTAAAAAATATAAGAAAAGTTTTTCTTTGTAAGCTCTAGATTTTTTGCAATTCAACATTTTAATTTTTTTCCCTCGCCTATGACAGGGGTCTATCTGAGGAATTTATGATAATGAAATCTTAAAATAAGGCAAAACAACCATCTTAAAAGCTATATTCCTCAAGTATTCACGAAATGTGTTGGTAATCACAATATGATTTAAGGTTAAAAAAAGAAGACTAAAAAACTCTTGCACAGAAAATATGTTCCCCCACTTTTCAATCTAAAAACATGTATCCATTATAGCAAATATGAGTATAGAGTATGCACTAATGCTTTTTACTTTAAATTACATTTTTTTCGACAAAAATATGATAGATAATTTAAACAACTGATAAGGGAGGGTTTTAAAAATTCAATGGGTATTATTCAGGGAAGAAAATTTTCGCTTGTACTCTGGCTTTGGGATTTTTTCAGCCAATCTCGTTTAAAATTCTCCCGTAGTCTTCCATCATAATTTTTTTCCTATCGCCTTTTATAACGTTCTTACATCGTCAAGAGATCTTTTATGAAACGCTTCTCCCTTCCATCACTAACAGCCCCCCGGTTCGCGGAAATTGATCAAGGTGAAAATTAGTAAAGGATGCCTTCTCAAACGGTTTCAATCAAACCAAGCTTGATATAGAGTGGGGGAGGAATAATTTTCTCTCGGCTGACGATTGGGGCTTTACATTGTTTTTGGAAAGCCAGCTTCTAGAGTTTCCCCGAATGGGGCCACTCCTTCTGGGTACAGTGTTTCTTTCAGATCGGTTTTTTCCCACATTCAGAGAAAGCATGGGGAAATTCGTGAACCTTTCGGCCAAAGGGGAACTGACCATTTTTTCAGGTCCCGACAAATGATCCAGTTGTGCTTGTGATATTGATAAGTCTATAGCCATTTTATGTTATTACTTCTTCTGGAACGGCTCCATAAACATTGCCACTGTGCAAGAGAACCACGCCCTTGATTGAGGCTGTGTTTTTTTTTTTAACTGTCCAAAAATAACACCATTCGTAGGCCATAAAGAGGTAACAACACCTAATTCCTATGAAGACCTGGGGGCATTGTGGGCAGTAAACTAAGAAAAACATGTGTTATTTTTGTTTAAAACAGATAGTCTCAGAATCCCAAAAAATTTAAAAAAAATATAAAGAATATAATGTTTTTTTAAAAAAAATTAGCATAATTTGTCTACATTAGAATAAATCTAAGCAAAAGGCTCAAGCTATCCTGCACGTAAATAGCAATGGGATCCCTTTTTTTTTTTTTTTCCCCCCCCGAAAAAACACAAGTTTAAAATTTAAAAAAAAACTAAGAAAATAGAGGAAAAACCTCTTTCAGATTTTAAATTAGCGCTGAAAAAAAATTTTCCCTTAAATATCTCATGCAACTGAAAAAAAAGA